>PISX010030943.1:0-17997 GCA_004024625.1 Mellivora capensis
TTCCTCAAGAAGTTAAAAATAGAGCTTCCCTATGACCCTGCAATTACACTTGCTAAAGACTTCGGATTCTCCTCTCCTGACATGCCCTCCTGGGAAATAGATTTCACATATGTATGCCTCTGCCAAGAGCTGACTGGCCAAAGGAGAGAAAAAATCAAAATAGCACCTTACCTGACACTACTGAGGGATCCCCTCCTACATTTAAGATCCAAGGGTCTGGGGAAAAGGACACTAATGAGGTAAGACATGGATTTATGGATCCTGGAGGAGATAGAATATAACCAGGCAAGATGGAAAATATTCCCCTGAACATAGGAGTCCCTTCAGGGATATGTCATATATGCCATCACGAGAAGAGATTGAGCATTAATGACTGAGGGTGAGGAGAAGAATTGGAAAAAGATATCTCCTGCCTAACATTTGGAATATGTTATCTATCAGCTCTGCAAATTTCTTTATACTCTTGTCACAAGAGTACTTTTTAAATTTTTATAATTAAAATCAATAATTTTAAGTGTAAAATTCAGTGACACAATACTGTACAACCACCTCCTCTATCAAGGTCCAAAACATTTTCATCATCTCACAAGAAAATCTCACACTGTTAAACAATCATTCCCTTTCCCTCCTTGCCCTGTCCCTGGAAGCCACCAATCCATTCACTGTCAGTATGGACTTGCCTATTCTAAGTATTTTATACAAATAGAATCATACAATTTGTGATATTTGGGGCTGGCTTTTTTCATTTCACATAATGTTTTCAAGGTCCATCCACAGTATAAAACATATCAGTGCTTTATTCCCTTTAAAGGCTGAATAATATTTTATTACATGCATATAAACAGACTTGTTGGCGTGCTATTCCCTAGTTACCTGGGGAGGTGAGGTAAAAATATATGGCCTGAACAAATGAGCAATCCACACAGACAGGGTGTGTAGCCCTGGGTCCTGGTCAACAGAATTCAGTAAGTGTTCACTACCATCACTATTGTTATTATTGGGATGATAATTTTTGTCATCATTTGACTAAATTTCTTCCCCAAAGTCTGCAAATCCTAACCAATTTAAGGGCAGCTCATCTCTTTAATCCTCTGTGATGGCTAATTTTATGTGTCAGCTCGGCTAGACCATGGCACCCAGTCATTTTGCCAAACTCTATTTTCAATGTTGCCAGGAAGGTATTTTTTGGGTAAATTTTGAGGAAATATTAACATTTAGGTCAATAGATGAAGTAAGCAGTTTACCCTCCATAACATGAGTGGACTTCATCAGATCAGCTGAAACCCTAACAGCAAAGACTGAGCGTGCCGTAAGAAAAGCAAATTGTGCCTCAAAACCATTACACAGAAACTCTGCCTGAGCTTCCTGCTTGCTGGCCTACCTTACAGATTTCAGACCTGCTACCCCCACAGTCATGTGAACCAGTTCCTTACACACACACACACACATACACACACACACGTATGTTGCATGCATGTATGCATGTGTGTATGTATATGCTGGCAGAAATATATGTATATGTATTATTATTTTATATATCTTCATATATATTATCTTGCCTATAATATATTAGATAGATTTGGTTTTAGCTTCTCTGGAGAACCCTCTATCTTACATACATCCTACCTTAATGAAGAAGGCACCTTATGGTCCCTTATCTCCCAAGAGTGAGCAGCCTCCCATCCAAGGCTTATTCAAGCAGCTTCTCTTGCTCCCCAGCTGTCTTTAGACCTACTTCATCTCACCTCATTCACATAATAGCACTCCAAGTCAACATCATTAGATGATGATGCTGAAGTTCGGAAAAGATCAACAACCTCCCCAGACTCCTACAATTTGTCAGTTACAGTACCTGATATGTGTCCATAATTACATAAGTGTAAGACTCATGCTCTTCCCAATGACCTTGCCTCTAGTCATCATTGTAAGTCATGTAACATCCAGCACAAGTCTTGACAACTCTTAGACACTTAACATGTGTATCTTTTGGACTATATCAAAACTGTAGGGTTAGTTCCTTCACTGGAGAGTGTCATTCTAAAAACTCATCTTTATGCTATCTTGAGCTGCTTGCGTGAACTTGAAAATTATCCTTAGATATTTTCTATACTCTCCACCAAGTAAACAAGTATTTATGGCTGTCACACAATTCTCTGACACTCTGTCCACTATAGACGAACCAAGTTTTAATGTCTAAACCTTGGTAGTAATGATCTAATCCACTTATTTGCCCCCCCCCCAAAGTAACCCATGGCTCAGCTGGTTAAGCGACTGCCTTTAGCTCAGGTCATAATCCTGGAGTCCTGGGATCAAGCCCCGGGTCAGGCTTCCCTGCTCAGCATGGGGAGTCTGACCTTCCCCCTCTTGTGCTATCTCCCTCTCATTTTCTCACTCAAATAAATAAATAAATAAATAAATAAATTGGGGGGGAGATGAACCATGAGAGACTATGGACTCTGAAAAATAACCTGAGGGTTTTGAAGGGGCAGGGGGTGGGAGGTTGGGGGAGCCTGGTGGTGGGTATTGTGGAGGGCACGCATTGCATGGAGCACTGGGTGTGGTGTAAAACTATGAATTCTGTTACGCTGAAAAGAAATAAAAAAAATTAACCAAGAAAGCTGTTCATTCAAGTATTGATCTTTTCCTACATATTTAATAAGTTTGGACTTTGAATATACTCTCTTTGTCTTTCCTCTGAGGCAATGATGCAAACTCTTCTAGGGTTTACATTTAGTGGGAAATATGTCCCCTCATCTGGTAAGTTTACATGTTTGTGGACATGTATTCAATAAAGATGTAATTCATAATTGGTTTTCCATGAAAGGATCCAGTTTGAGTTTTAAGTCCACTTCAATTAGTGGTTTCCTTTGGCAAATCAGTGTTTGCAATGGAAAAAAAAATTTTAAATTCCACTGGCAATGAGTGTGTGTTTAATGTTTCTGGGTCAATGGGAGTCTCACCTTTTTTCTTTGAACTTTAATTGTGAAGACATGTTTTATGCCCATGATTCTTTGAATTGCAACTTTCTGCTAGTTACAGATTAAACAGGCAAGAGAAGCTCCAAGAGTAGTTCTTACCTTCTCTGGAGAAGAGTGAAGCATTAGGAGTCTATATATATCATTTATCTAGTACAGATCATTAATGGTTTGCTACAATTAAAACCTTCTATGTGCCAAAAACTAAACTCTGTGGCTACAGAGAAGTATACTCTCCTCTTCTGCGGTGGGTATGGAAAAATCTAACTGGAGAGAGAAATAATGTTTCTAAAAGATAACTAAAGAACCAAGGAGTAAGTATAAAATTGTCAGCTGGATGGTGTAGAGCAAAGGTGGCAAACATAGGGCCACTCCCATCACTGATACCCATGGCTAACATGGCTAATCATACTTCCTTTGCCCTATAAGCATGGAGAAAGCCTCATTTTAGTATCTCCTCAACACAGTATCCCTGGTAGCCACTACCAATCAGATATGGGAGGATATACAATGACACCTCTTTGCCATTTTTATATAGATAATGCTCTAGGAGGTCAAAAAAAAAGTGAAGACACGTAAGAATGGAACGGGTAGAGAAGACTTCTTCGGGAGAGTAGGTTATGAGTTTGAACTATAGATGGGACAGCTTAGTAGAAAGGGGAGCTTAAAGCATTCAAGCCGAGGGATTGTTGTGAGCAAAGGCATGTCAGTACGCATTAATTCAGTGGGTTTGGGCTGGTGAAGAGAACTTGCAAGTAAGAATAAAAACTTTATCAGCCCACTGCCTAACTCAATGATTGTTTTCCTATGTCAGGAGAGCAAATAGAATAGATATTAAATTCCTGTCCTCCTCACTTCTCCTCCCTCACAGAATTTTAGAATCAGAAAGACATAGCCAAAAGAAGCCCTGCCTCAAAACATAAAAGGGTAACATTCTCAGAGAACTGCAAACCTCAAAAAATTCATACCAGATTTAAATCATTTACTCTAACTATATTGGACATGAAATAACCAAATAGTTGAACCTTCTACTCTGCAACAAGTTATATGGGAATTGTCGTGGTGCCCTGATTCAACCCCAAAGAGGATCGGTTTTCAGGTCAGACTTCAATCAGGATCACTTCAGGGACAAAGAAAAAAAAACTGTAATGCAGAACAAAATGGCAAATCTACAGCATATGGCTGCGGGTTGGATAGAACTCAGCAGATAGAAAAAAACAAACAAACAAACACCGAAAGCAGAGAAACATTCCCCAACCATAAAGATCCAACACTAAGCATTTTTCCAATCATTTGACAATATTGAAAATAAACTTCAAACAAAGATTTAAGGAGAGAATGAGACTCAGCATTCTGATATGAAAATTCTGTTTCCCTTGCATTCCTGCAAAAGGCAAAAATAATATAAGCCAAGAAGAGTGATTTATACTCAGCAGAACATGGACAAAGGAAGAAAAGGATGTCAAGGCTGTGTGACAAGAGAGAATATGCCCTTGGAAAAATCTGTCTGGTCAAGGATTCTAACCAAAGTTTGAGTGGAAAGGGAATTAGAAATAAGTATATGTATATAATGTATGTACATGTATAATGTGTGTGTGTATATATATATACATACATATATGTATTATAGTATATGTATAATTATGTACAAATTAGTTTATAAGCATCATTAAAAGTACCTATAGCTGTTGCATTACTTATGCATGAAATAACTTTTTCAAAAAAGTCTGTATGATTGTTATTCTATAAGTGGTTTCAGTTTTATTCTCAGTCTTTTTAATGTCTCCTAAAATCCATTAAATGACTCCTTCAGACACTATTATGGATGTCTAATAGAATAATATAGACGTTGCTCAGCTATCGCATTAGGAGTCTATGCTCAGGGTGAACTAAACAGGTGAGCAGATGATCCTAGGTCAAGCCCTGAGAAGTAGAGTCTGAGACAGGGATTCAAGTACACATGGTTTCCTGGAAAAGCACTCTCGGGAGAAATCCGGGAAGGAAGGAGGATAGCAGGGTAAGTCAAGGGGAGGGGACTGAGCAAGATAGTGGTCTCTGCTATAATCTGACCTAGTCCTGATCTACAGAGGGGCTGTGGGAGCAAAATCTATACCCTGAAGGTCTCCCTTCTTAAAATAAAGTAGAGTACATCCCCATATTAGTCATTCCATAGCTCTTAAGGCCAGTAGCTTCCCTCATCCCCAGACAATTTTCCATCTATGAAACACTAGCAGCAAACATTCACAGAAGCTAGAAGAGTGAGTGCACCATCCCAACACAGGGAATCTGGGAGGGGCACCACAGTCCCTTTGCAAAGTATTGTCTTCTTTGTCCTCATTTTTATCTAGCAAAAGCCCATAAGCAGCAATGTTGGCAAACCTTATTCCAGCACCTGCAGACTCCATGTAAGGCCCTTTGGGAATAACTCCTGTACCTGGAGCTCGTCTCCAAAACTCCATTTCTGAAATGTGTTCTGAAGTAAAAACAACAGCCGCAATGCAGTGGTACAAATTAATGCTATCAGATCAGTCTTTGATATGCTAGAGGAATACACTAGGACTTGCCACTAAGTATTGTGAGACTAGGGAAAAAGAATCCGAGGGGAAATGGAACAGGGGATCAGGCCTGGCAATTCCACAATGAGGCCAGGATTAGAAACATCACATCTCCTAGAGTCGAGCATATCCAGTTGCATTCCAAGATCTGGAAAATTATGGATACGCTTAGACGCATAGTTTCTCCATTGGTTAAAATACAGTAAGACATGCCTTGCATAACTGTTGGAGGGGGAAATGTTTCAGAAGCCACTAATGCAGTGTTTGGCTCATTGTGTGCACAGCTCAATAAATGGTATTTTATTGTAATGGCATATAGCTCTGTTCCCTGCTCCCACTCACTGAACTTCTTCATCCTCAAAGTCCAAACAGTTGGATTGGATTTATCCACTGCAGGACCCCCCCCTCAAAAAAACCCACAAACATTCAAATACTAACCAAAAAAAAAAAAAAAAAAAAACCATGGGCCAGAGTACAGATGAAAAAAGTAGAGTTGTATTCTTATAGAGCAACTTTCCCCATCAGAAAAGAGAATTTTAAATGACACCAAGCCATGGGGAAAAGGGGAGGAATTCAAATTTGGTAGAACAGAGAGGGTAACGTGGAGTATTTGCAAGCCACAGTTTGAGGCTGAATTAGCTCAGTATTGTAACACCACATTGAAGAGTTTTGAGTAATGATGGTGCTAAGTTGTCCTTACCATTGCCTTCTGATAAGGACCACAGATTGCCAGCAGCCAGCCCATTGCTCCTTGTCATCTAGTGTGGAGTAAGACTTGTCTGATTCTGGAGACTCTTTCTAGACTCCATCCAGACAAATTCATATGGACGACCACCATCTGATGACTCGGGTTCCTCATAAGTCTGCTGCCCCCATCCCCAGCATATATGGTGAGGATGAATATTAGAGACCACGGAGGCATGAATGGAGATTATGAAAAGCACTTCCCCGACATGTCCTTCTGTCTTATGCATGGTTGGCCCTTTTGAACTTCACATTTACTCAGCAGGACTCCAAGAAGCACCCAATGCAGCTTAAGCACCTACAAGTCCACCACCCAGAGGGAACTTGGCCAATGTGCCAATTCTATGCTGCCTGCAGAGTTGTTTGGGAGAAGATCAGTGGGATGTAACAATTTACACTTGGGTTTTTCTTTTATTTGTTCAGAATTTGGTGTCCCCTTCCATTTCTTCTCCCTCTTCTTTTACCCCAGCTCCAATTAGAAAATTCCATTGTACAAAGTCCCACTTCACAGGAACCTATATCAAATTTAGGAAGCCATTGGTGTATAAAGGACATTCATTTCAAGAGGGTAGGACACAGTGTGCCATGTAATCAAAGGAAATTAAAGACATTCAAGCAACTGTGAATATACACCCTTTGCATACACAATTATGGAAAATTGTTCACAAAGCTTACACACTGGGGCACTGGATGGTTTCCAAATGGCACTTACGGCATAAGAAGTGTTTATTTAGGGCTTGCAAACACGAGTTTTATTTGTGTTCTTATGCATGTTTGGCAAATACAATGCAGGCTTTGCTTTCAGAACATTTGGCCCTAAATAAAAAGAAATGTTGTAAGCAAATCCACCAAGAAGTACACTAAATCTAAAACTTCTTCTGTTGGATCCAGAGGGAGGCTGAGGTAGACTGTGTTTGTTTTCCAGCTAAAGGCAACATCTGGATGCAATCGCCAAGAGTTCTGGCTGCTTTGGCCACATCTAGCAGAGAGGCAGAAAGCCTTACCAAAGGCCCTGTGCATTCATCGTGAGGCTGCCCACTGCTTATAGCACACCTGGAGTCAGTTAGGAGGGCAAAATGTCCATGGGAGCAAGATGATCTCACCCTGTACCTCTCAATGACCTCCAAGATTTGCCATGTTCTCCAAGACATGCAAAGCACTACTTACATGCATATTAGATTTCTTGGATGGGGGCAGAGGTGAGGAGGACAAGGACACTTTTCTACCATCTTCATTTAGTAAATAAAAAACAAGCCAAGATTTTACAGTCCATCTACTAGGCTAAAGTACCAGCTCTGCTTGCTCTGTGACTAAGCAAGTGATATAGCTTCGGCCTCACTGTCCTTTTTGGAAAAACAAAGGTAATAGTACCTGCTTCAAGAAGCTGTAATAAGATGACGAACATAAAGTGGCCACACAGAGTAGTCCTTCAAAGAATGTAGGCTAAGAGTATTAAATGATTTTATCATATTCTCCTTATCCCTTCTCTTTGATCTCTATACAGAAAGTCTCCTCCACTAAAAACAAAAACAAAAAAATTTGACCTACCACTAACCCCCATGTTTCACCATGCCTCCATTTCCTTAAATGCCAAGTTCCTTAAAAGAGGAATCTGTATGTGTTGTCCTTCCTTCACTCTCATTCACTCTCAGTGTCTGTTCCTTCCCCCACAATGGGCAATAAGGATAACTCATCCACAGCCTCTGCCACCTGACTATAGGGTTTTCCAGGCTACCCCACTGACATGCTACCCACATGGCTGATGTCAATCAGTGGAATATGGACAAACATGATAGTTGCCACTTGTGAGCAGAAATTTTAAATATGCTTGCTGCATTCACTTTAGCCTCTTGCATTCTTACTTCCTTGCATGAGAATGGTATGGAAAAGAAGGGCTATTCTTTAGCCTGAGACCTGCAATGAGAAAGTGCCTTGAGCCCAAGACTCACAGCCAACTCTCAGCCTTCACTTAATGTCAGAAGGAAATAAGTGTTTGGTTTTATTCTGTTGAGAATTGGGTTGGTTGTTACTGCAGCAAAAGCTAACTGGTACCCAGAATCTGTTCTTCTCCCTACCCAAGTATCCTCACTATAATGATCAATAAGGAGGATGATCTGCCAAGGATTTTCCCTCTTTATGGAACTCCCCCTCTACCCCCATTTGCCACTTTGTATACATGAGTCCCCTGAATATTCCCATGTTTGTTAATTGTTGACTCCCTGGCCAGCAATTATTGACTTATAAGTTGGTATCTGACCCAGTCTGCAGTGGGGAAAAGAACAAAGCCACCATACACACAGAAACAGAATGAGAAGGAGCACCCAAGAGGGCTTGAGCCACTGGCTAAGGTTGTTCTGTTTCTATTGCTAAATGTCCATGTATAGGAAAGAGTTCCTGGCTAAAGGGAGTAGGGCCAGGATGACTACACACATGGACAGGAAAGAGCAAGGTCCTATGTTCACACAGGAGGGACTTACCATGAGCCATTTGGTGGTTGATGGACAGTAACTTGAAGAGTCAGCTTCAGAAAGAACTGGTTGGTATTGAAATGGTTTAGAGCCAAGTCTTTCTATTCAGACAAAGTCTTGACCAAAGACTCAAGAAGCCATCCAAAATTCTCTACATTGTGAAGCCAAATCTAAAGGAAGAATATGAGGGCCTGAGAAAAACTGATGCCCCTCAGGATTGGGAAGAGGATCATCAGGCAGACCGGGGACACCAGAGAAAGCATCCGAGCACCAGATTTCTGACAAGTCTACCCAAGACTGTGAATAAGAGACTTTCTCACCCTCAACAGCAGTTCGAGAGCTAACCTGGGACCCTACCGTCAACTTACTTCCAGCAGAGCAAATCTAACCAGAATCAAAATTGCTATGACCTCCCAGACACCACTCTAATAATTCACAGGAAGAGATTCCAGACCAAACACAAGAGTGTTCTGGTCTTTAAGAGTAAAACAGTCCTTCACCCCATACCCCATCTGTTTTTCAATTGTGGTCATCTGCACCGGAGAAAAGTATTTTACAAACCCATCATCTTCCTCCTTTTATAAAGATGGAGAGGCTAAAGCAGGCAGGGCACCCACCAATGTTAATCCTTAGCAGGGTACTGTTAAGATTAGCAGGGTACTGCTAAGATCAGAAACCTGTGGGCTATTGGGTTAAAGACTGATAGGGGTTTCCTCCCGTTGGCTTGTTCCCTGCTAACTCACTTGAGGCAGTACTCTCTATTACAGTTACAACCCCCAGATCCTCTTCCTAAGGCGCCTAGAAACCTTGGACATACTTGGACTTAACACGGGACAAGCTATGTTTGTCACTCAAGATGACCTGCTAGGGGATCACTGCCCAACATCTGAAGAACCAGGTGAATACAGGCAATAATGTGTACTGTTAACCAACATTTGGTTAACAGTAAGCTGGGTTGGATTATAGATTACAAAGTATGGCAACACAATCGTAACAACCAACACCTCTTGGGTGATAAGTGATACACAATGATCTAAACATGACACAGAAGATTTATGATAATCCTTATACCACCCCTGTGAGATAGATGCTACTTAAAGGCCCATCTCTGATGAGAGACATGCAATAGGGGAGAGTTCGACTAACTTCCCTAAGATGTATTAAGGGAGAATGTAACAAGGTAGACACAAAGTGTGCCTGGGTGCCTCAGATGGTGAAACATCTACCTTTAGTTCAGGTCATGATTCCAGGGCCATGATCTCGAGCCCCGCATTGGGCTCTTGGCTCAGTGGGGAGCCTGCTTCTCCCTCTTCCTCTACTGTTCTTTCTGCTTATTCTTTCTGACTCTCTCTTTCAAATAAATAAATAAAATCTTTTTTAAAAAAGAAGTAAACACAAGACTACTCATTACAGCATTATTTTTAATAATTGTAAGGTTTCCATAGTGATATTTTGGGCAAAGTTAAATGTCAACAATAAGGAGTGGATTACATAAATCACAATATACCCACACTACATTAAAAATAACCTTGTAGGTGTGTACTTTGGAAATGAAAGTCTGTTTATCATGTATTATTTAGTAAAAAAAAAAATCATGGCACAAAATAAATTAAGGCATAATCCCATATTTTGGCAAATATATATTTCTATTTCAAAAAATGCATATATATATATGCATTTTTTTGAAGTTCTGAAACAAAATGCATCCAAGAGTTTCTAGCAGTCCACAAATGGTAACATTGTAGATGCTTTAGGTCACCCTTTCTTTTTTTATTTTTTTATTTTTTTATTTTAAAAATTTTATTTATTTATTTGAGAGAGATAGAGAGTGAGAAAGTGAGATAGCCCGAGATGGGGCGGGGGGTCAGAGGGAGAAGCAGACTCCCCACTAAGCAAGGAGCCCAACACAGAACTCAATCCCAGGACTCCAGGATCATGACCTGAGCTGAAGGTAGTCGCTCAACCAACTGAGCCACCAGTCACCCTTTCATTCATGTAAATCTTCTAATAAAAGTTAGTTGACTTATCATGACAGAAGAGTTACATTAATTTTAAAAATAATAAACTAGAATTGCAGATTACCTGGGCATCAAGATCAGATATGTGGAGGACACTTAATGCCATGCACGTCAAAGGCAAGGCCTCTGGTGCAAGTGAAGTTAGTGTGATCCAGCATTTTCCAGAGTGTGTTGCTGGGAAAAAGGGTGTTTCATGGTCAGGTAAACTGGAAAATTCTACTTACTCTTCTCAAAGATTCACAGTGCATGAATTCTGTTAAAAATAAAAGAAAACAAGAAAAATCTATTTCTGTTAGCTTTTTTTAAAGATTTTTTTATTATAGTTGATGCACGACTATATTAGTTTTAGGTGTACAACATAATGATTCAACATTTCTATATATTATGTATGGTCACCACAAGTGTAGCTACCATCCATCTGGATACACAATGGAATATTGCACAGCCATAAAAAGGGATGCAGTCTTGCCATTTGAAACAACATGGATAGATCTAGCAGGTACCATGCTAAGTGAAATAGATCAGACTGAAAAAGACAAATACCATATGATTTCATTCACATATGGAAATTAAAAAACAAAAAAATGAATAAATAAGCCAATAAAAAGCAGAATCAGACCTATAAATATGAAGAATAAACTGATGTTTGCCAGAGGGGAGGGGAGGGGAAATATGGGCAAAATGGTGAAGGGGAGGAGGAGGTACAAGTCTCCAGATATGGAATGACAACCTCATGGGAAGAAAAGGTTAAGCATAGAAACTACAGTCAATTGTATTGTAATAGCATTGTTTTACTCCATTTAATCCAGAATTTTCCAATTTTATTTAATCATGAAGCTCCTTTAAATATACTTATGGTTGAAGAAATGTTTACAGGTTTTGGAAGCAATAGTATTATCACTCATCGTTCTGCTGAGTGTAAAACCCTTATATAGAATAATATATATTTGTATATCATGGATCTTGGAAATACCACAGAGTTTGGAGAATTGAAGTTAACCTCCTCCCTCTGCTCAACCCTCATACCCTCCCTTCTTTACAGGTTTGGGTCACAGGAGAATTCCTGGAAAACCTCCTAAAACCATCGCCTCAGAGTCTATTCCAGACAATGACATACAAAAAATTTAAATAGAATAAAAGACAGGTATATCGAGTTAGAAAACACAAGAATCATGCTTACTTAACTACCTATTTTCATGATGATTAAAAAATCAAGTTTTAGAATTAGATATTTTTTCTTTCTTATTCACTTCTTTTTGAGATGGTTAGTTTTTGAAATGCCATGAGGAAAAACAACATAGAATGATTACAAAACTGGCCTGCACTTTTTAAAAAGACTTATTTATTTATT
Source organism: Mellivora capensis (assembly GCA_004024625.1). Taxonomy (NCBI): domain Eukaryota; kingdom Metazoa; phylum Chordata; class Mammalia; order Carnivora; family Mustelidae; genus Mellivora; species Mellivora capensis. The sequence continues at coordinate 12,112 of PISX010030943.1, forward strand.
TATTTATTTATTTATTTGACAGACAGAGATCACAAGTAGGCAGAGAGGCAGGCGGGGGGTGTGGGGAAGCAGGCTCCCTGCTGAGCAGAGAGCCCAATGTGGGGCTCGATCCCAGGACCCTGGGATCATAACCTGAGCTGAAGGCAGAGGCTTTAACCCACTGAGCTACCCAGGCACCACTGGCCAAGACTTTTTTTCTATTTTCCCCTTACTGAGGCTTTGGACAACATTCCTGGATCCACTGTTTCCTCTATTTGTCTTATTGGTGCCTTTCTGACACTTTTTCTATACTTTGGAAATTTCCTACTTGGTGAGAACCACACGTGCAAGACAGAAATCAGGGAACATATTTTCCTGGACTCCCTTGCAATTAGGGCACAAGGAAGTGAACCAGACACACCCTCACAGATTTCAATGACAAAAAATAAGACAAGTAAGGACTGAGCACCAAATCCATTTTATTGGAAAGGGAGAGGGAGCTTGGAGGAGAAATATCAGGATTTCAGAACTTGGAATGCCAGAGGCTTTCACAGCAGTGTCTCAGGCCACTGTTTTTGTGAGAACCAGGCAATGAGTGTCCAGCCATCAAGGAACTGTATGAGTGAGGAGTCCTGGAGAATATGATTTTGGTTTTCTTCCTGACTACAGAGACTCAAAGCCTGACTCTCTGAGGACTCAGTAACTTCCTATTCTATTTAAGCTAGCTGGAATGGGCAAGCAATGCATTGTTCCAGAACCAGATGTTCAGACACACCACAAAGTTCCCTAAACGCATCACTCAGCTGCTCTACCCATTGGTCTAATGCTCAGGCTACCCCTTCTCACAGAAAGAATGACAGATGCTAGAGAGGAGACAGGTTAATTTTTTGCTGATATTCCAGTGTTAACTAGACAGTTGTTCACTTTATTCCATCCAGTTAATGTTCATTTTACATTGGGCTGGGTAATTGCCCTTACTCTAGCAAACCCAGATTGTCTACATGGCTAAACCAGTGAGAGTAGCCTTCAGCACTTTTCTTTCTTGGATATGTAGCATGTCATATTCTACTTTTCTTCCTACATAATTGACCCCTCCTCTACTTCTTTGTACACTCTTCATCCTTTACCCAAAATGTAAATGTTGGCATTTCTCAGGACTGGGTCTTTTCTCTCTGTATATTCTCACTTGATAAACTCAAGCACCCTCTAGTTTTCAATAGGACCCACATATAGGTGAAAACTGCATTTGCATCACCAGCTTCAAAGTCCCTCATGGGGCTTATGCTTCATATATCACCCGAGGATTAGCTAAATGCTATCTGAAACTTTACATATCCAAAATGGAATATTGACACGATGTTGTCACTCACCTGGTTGCTCATCCCAAATACCTAGAGACTTCTTTGATTCACCTTTATCCCTGTGACCTACATTATTCAAAGAAATACCAAGTATTCAAAAGAAGCTGCTATGAAACACAATAGTAATCTTCATGATGGATCTAATTTGTACTCTCTATTAAAATGTAAGGACGTATCAACTCTATTTTTTACATACAAAACAAACTAGGAAATGCATAGACTAAAAATACGGACTGAGATTAAAAGCTCACTCAAAGTTGCTGGAGGGCAGAAGGGTGAGGGGATGGGGTAACTGGGTGATGGACCTGCGGGAAGTCACGTGATGTCATGAGCACTGGTTATGATATGACCAATGAACCACTGAGCTCTACCTCTGAAACTAACAATACACTATATGTTAATTAAGTGAATTTAAATTAAAGAAAGCTCACTGGAAAAAAACGAAGAAGCCTTTGAGAAAATGATGCAGGAAACCAAAGGCACAAAATCAAAATAGATTTTGATGTTCGTAAAAAGCAGGATCACAACTACTGATTTGTAATATAAAGAAAGTGATTTGACAGTAATAATAGTCCAGACTTTTATAATCCCAAATCCCAAATTTATAATCCCAAATCCCAGATTTTATAATCCCAAATTGGGGTACCAAGGAACAGGTAATGGTATGGTGATCAGGGATAAATTAAAGCAATCTTGATACCAAGAATGACATAACGATGACCCACAATCACTGAATTGATCTTAAATTTAAGCACTGGAGAAACAGAGATGACTGTTTCAGAGAAGTTGAACAGTAAGATCGAAATGGAAAGCATTACACACATTTAACAAATGCATGGAAAATAAGGAAAAGAAGTACGTAGGCAGGTAAGCAGATGAGAAAGTTGCCAAAAAGGTAAATATTTCTATTTCATTAACACAAATGGCATGAGTTAAATCCCCCTATCAAAAGGGGAAAGTTCTCAAATTGGGTTAAAAAGTAAAGCCAGCTGTATCCTGCTAATAAGAACCCCTAAAGTAAAATGGTATGTAGAGGGCATCTGGGCAGCTCAGTTGGATAGCATCTGCCTTTGGCTCAGGTCAGAATCTGTGGGTCCTGGGTTGGAGTCCCCGCAGCAGGAAGTCTGCTTCTCCCTCTCCCTCTCCCTCTACCCCTCCCCTCCCGCTCATGCTCTCTCTCTCAAATAAGTGAAGAAAAAATTTTAAATAAATAAATGTCTTTTAAAAAATGATACATAGAGGTTAAAAGTTAAATGATGGACAAGAAAAAAAGGCATAAAGAAAAAAGCCCATGATGGTAACATAAACACTAAGTTAATCAGAATTAAAGGTATGAAAAGGGTCATTTTCTAGGGTACAGTTTATAGATTAAAATTAAGCAAAACCATGAAATGTTCATAATAGCCTCGAGGTTTACGAAAGAAATTTTCTGCTGTTGGTCTGGCTGGGTTTGTGGTGTCAGTGTTGCGCCAGCCCCACTCATGACTTCCACCTCCCTTTGATCATTCTGCATCAAATTGCATTCTGCAAGAGTAAGGACACAACCTCCAAAAAGAGGGGTAGTGCAGTCTGCGGAAGTGAGGTCCCCAAAAAGGAAAGCTCCAAGCACTCTGGCAGCAGTAGGTTATAGAGACTAAAGATTGTCATGAGCTCCATTTGTTTAAGAAGCAAAACATCAGTAGAGATTTTTTTTTAAATAAATAAAAGATCCCCTTTTCCTCTGGCCGAGGGGCCCCCAGATGGACTAAGGCTAGGAATTATTCACATCAGCTTCCAAAGGGAACTCAGGCAGAACCTGCACGGATTTAGAACAGGACCAAGTGTATTAAGTCCCACTCCTGACGGAGAGGTAAAGACCAAAGTCAGAAGGCTCCCCTACTCCAACAGCAAAAAGAAAAAAAACCTGCATATTTACATGGAAAATATAAGTGAATGTTTACCAAAAGACAAAAAGAGAATCTTGTGATGTTCCCTGAAAAGAAAAAGAAAGAAAATATGTGTGCGCACACATTGACTGATCCTAAAACAAAGTCTCAGCCTCATTCTGCCAACACTACAGCATATCACCTGGTCCTTCTATATATAGATTATATAGATTTACACATATATGGATCTATATATATATTTTTATATATATGTGGAAGGAGATATATATATATATATATATCTCCTTCTATATATATCTCCTTCTATATATATATAGATTGAACCAAATGAAGAAGACGGGCCTGGGGGATAACGCTCAGCTCTTTGCTCATGCGCACAAGGCAGTGGGTCGGTACACCCTGAAGCAGACTCCTCCAGTTTTTCCCTGGAGTGGGTGCCTGTTGGGAGCAGAAACAGGGTCAGGAATGGAACAGGAAAGGGACAATAAGTAAAGTAGTTAACAGTGAAGAGTGAGGCAGCACAGGATCCTTCCAATTCTTTGTGCCAGGGAGGAACAAAGTCTTCCATCCAATGCCAATATAATGTCTCTTTTAATGCTTACAACAGTCTGAGGCACACATTAGCCTCACTTTACAACGGAGTGAAACAGACGAACTTAAGGTAAGTACCCAAGGTGCCCAACTTCAGGGCATTGACAAATAGGGATTAAAATCCAACCCTCACATAACTCCACAGCCTATGTCCCAACCATGACACATTTTTCCTTCTCTGATTTTCATGCTGAATGTGGTTTTCTTTTTTTTTTTAAGATTTTTATTTAGGGGTGCCTGGGTGGCTCGGTTGGGCGACTACCTTCAGCTCAGGATCCCAGAGTCCCAGGATCAAGTCCCGCATCCAGATCCCTGCTCATCAGGGAGTCTGATTCTCCCTCTGACGCTCCCTCCCATGCTCTTTCTCTCATTCTCTCTCTTATTTACTTATTTGTGTGTGTGTGTGTGTGTGTGTGTGTGTGAGAGAGAGAGAGAGAGAGAGAGAGAAAGAGAGGGAGAGAATAGGAAGGACAGGGAGAGAGTCTGAAGCAGACTCTGCACTGAACACAGAGCCCAACGCAGTGCTGGATCCCACAACCTGAGACCAGGACCCAAGCCAAAACCAAGACTCGGATGCTCAACCAGCTGAGCCACCCAGGCATCCTTAAATGTGATTTTCTACATGTCCTTTCTTTGGTTGCACAATATCATGGTTATGCTAAAGTAAAGGGCTCCCTGCCAACACCCCCCTGTGGGAGGGGGGCACATACATTCCATCTCCTCTCTGTATCTCACTTAAATTGCATTCTGCCTATAGCCAGATCACATACATACTGGGATCTGGAAGGAAGCTCCTTCTTGAGACCTTTTTGGGAGAGTCTATGTAAACATACAGAAAAAAATATAACCAAGGTTCAAATCCCTCAAAAAGAATTTCTAGATCATTTGAGTGACTACATTAAAACTTTCACAGGCTACCTCACCTTGGTGTATAGAAACCGCTGTGGAAATCCTGAATACAAGGTCTTTGTCGAAAATCTGTACTGTGTCTCCTTACAACTCCCCAGGGTCCTTCCAAAAAGAAGACATTTGAAAGGTCTTTGGGTTAACCACAATGAACAAGCCCCACTCCTCCTCATAAACCATGCTCTTGTTTAGTGATGCACTGTCAAGACAGGCCACATTTATCTCCCCACAGCAAGCCTGGCAAAAATATGTTCAGAAAATATTGGTCATGTTATCTTTCCAAAAGGTTAAGAGAAGGATTTGCTTATCTATGATGATTTATGGAACTGACAAGTGGGTGCACAAATGTGTCCAGGAAATGCATAAGAATAGAGAGACTGGCTTAGAACAAAATTATGGTGTCAGGGCACAAAGTTGATAGCTGCGTTCTATAATGGGACCAAAAAAAAAAACAACAACAACTGGGATTCATAAATCGCATTTGTTAAGAATAAATTTAAAAAGAGAAGGGGATGAGGCCAGCGCCCCTTGCTGTTTCTATATCATTATTTGCTGGCCTGCCCTGCCCTGCCTCTGTCAGAGATAAGGACTTCTATTGCTTTCTTCTATCTCCAGATTAAGTCTAAGCACCAATAAATAAGATACCCTGGCTTCTGTTCTCGTGTCCTGTCCATACATGACTTACCTAGTGACTCTTAAATGATTTTCAGTGACTGGATGGTTTACGCAGTTGAATAAGCACGTCTGACTCCCATCCAGTGAATAAGCCTGCCTCTGTGGCTACAACAAGAACACCCAATTCCATTCTAGCCCCAATTCAGTTCTAGCTCTGAGAGTCCCCACCTGCATGACTCTGGACACGTTTTCTGTTTTCACTTCTTTCATTTGTGACATGGCTGAAAAACACCTCATCCATCAATCTGAAAAGCTGAGTTCACGATCCAGAAGAAAACAAAAGAAACTATATGAAGTCATCTCAGTCCTCTGGACCCCAAAGCTATTCCATTGCCAAGCATATTCGGGGGCGGTGGGGAGGGTTGGTGAGAGCGAGTCAATGTTTGTAAAATTGACTCGAAAGACATGTCTCGTATCTCTAAGTGGCAAAAATGGAATAGATAAATGTATATGGAATTTGTCAGTCTTTTTAATTCTGGAATTATATC
>PISX010030944.1:0-18033 GCA_004024625.1 Mellivora capensis
GGTGTCTCCCTGCCTAGTTTCAGGACTCCTTCACTGCCGTAACTTCCAGCTGACCAGTGATCCCTTCTGCTCAGGGAGGTTCATATGTGTTGCCCACATTGGATTCATCTGTCTCCCCTTTCATAACTCCCCTATATGTTCCCCAGCTGCTATGTTGACGTGTAGGTGGGGACATCTCTATCCCCCATTCAGCAGGAATACATTAGAAGATGAGACCTTCCACCTTCAACAACCTTAAAGATTTAAGGGTCAGAATTGTTCAAGGGGGGAAATGATGAGGGAAGAGAAAGCAAGTTTAGGACAAAGCATAAACTGACACCCTACAGCCTCTCCCCTCTTCCCCCACCCCCCCTCCAGGTGGGACATATGTGACATTCTTCCAGAGACTGCCCAACTAAATGTTAATATCTTTTTTTTTTAAGATTTTATTTATTTATTTGACAGAGAGAGAGAGAGAGAGACCACAAGTAGGCAGAGAGGCAGGCAGAGAGAGAGAGGAGGAAGCAGGCTCCCCGCTGAGCAGAGAGCCCAATCCCAGGACCCTGGTATCATGACCTGAGCCGAAGGCAGAGGCTTTAACCCACTGAGCCACCCAGGTGCCCCTAAATGTTAATATCTTGCTAGAGGGGGAATCAACCTTAACTTGACAACGGCAAGACCTTGGGTATCTTGTAGGTATCTCTAGGTCGGTCCTCTTTAGCATAGAAAATTCTTTTGAAACCTCCCTTTTTCTTACTTCCCCCAACTCCCAATTATATACTCACTACTCATTGAGACCCTGGTGCTGCGGTTCTTTCTGGCCGTGGGTTCTGTCTCTGAGCTTTAAGAAACCACCATTTTGCACCCCCCCCCAAAATATATAATAAAAACCTTAAAATATTTTAACTTTTTCCCCTCTAAATGTTTATTTATTTGTACCAGCTGTGTTTGATATGATGGGACAGGAGGTTCCATCTAACTGATGTGGGAAACAAAGGCAGAAGAAAAATTACTAAATTTCCTTACTACCTACAGCCTGTTGACAAGTCCTTGAGACAGGCAGAGCGACATTTCTCTAGGGACTCAACCGCCTCAATGTTAATACTTTGCTTAGGGCAAACGGCAATCCTAGCCTGAGCCTCCCCTCCCCCAGAATCCCCTAAGTCTATTTTAATGTATAAAAATCCCTTTGGAAACTTCCTTTGTCTCTAAACCCCCTACCCATATGGCCCACCGATATACACCAGAACGGTCTCATAACTAAGGTTTTATTAGACGATAATAAATGACATTTTCGGGACGCCTGGGTGGCTCAGTTGGTTAAGCGGCTGCCTTCGGCTCAGGTCATGATCCCAGCGTCCTGGGATCGAGTCCCACATAGGGCTCCTTGCTCGGCAGGGAGCCTGCATCTCCCTCTGCCTCTGCCTGCCTTTCTGCCTGCCTGTGCTCGCTCTCTCGCGCTCTCTCTCTGACAAATAAATAAATTTAAAAAAAAAAAATAAATGACATTTTCCCAACAATAGCTAGCCCCCTCAAGGTCCTGGAAACCTTGCTTCCAAAAGTCCTTAGAGCCTTACGCTGTCCTTAACCCCCTCCCAACTTGAAAGTATGTGATGAGCCACTCCTCTTGACCCCACTGTAGCTCTTTCTGCCCATGGGTCCTGTCCTTGTTCTTTAATAAAATCACCTTTTGCACCAAAGACGTCTCAAGAATCCTTTCTTGGCTGTCAGCTTCAAACCGTAAAATACTCTTTCCTACGTCACTGATGTTATTTTTCCTTCAGTAGATAGCCAATTATCTCACATGATCTATTGAAAAAGCCACCCTTCCTTCATAGATTTTAAATGTTGTAGCTAACGAAATTAACTAACTAAATAAGCATTGCTTCTCATTGTAAACATTTGCACAGATACATTGATGTTTTGCACTTTACTCTATCCCACTGATCTATTTTTATCCCTTTATTGTAGGTTGCTAAATCTGTTATGTTTACAAACCTTCACATATTTTTATATTTTCATATATACTGTAGTGCAAATTCCCACTCAATATTCTTTTTCAGATTTGGGGGGCTATTATTGAACATTTTTACTCTCAGAAAAGAATCACAATTTTATTCAAAAAAATGTTTTTTCTCCTTGCTGTCTTAATTTGCATTTCATTGACTACAGACAATGTAGGACATCTTTCCATGTGCTTATTTACCATCATGTATCTTCTTTGGTGAGATGTCTAGTAAGATCTTTGACTCATTTTTTAACTGGATTGTTGTCTTGCTGTTGAGATTTTTTTAAAGACTTTATTTATTTATTTTACAGAGAGAGAGATCACAAGGAGGCAGAGAGGCAGGCAGAGAGAGAGGGGGAAGCAGGCTCCCTGCTGAGCAGAGAGCCCGATGTGGGGCTCGATCCCAGGACCTGAGACCATGACCCGAGTGGAAGGCAGAGGCCTAACCCACTGAGCCACCCAGACGCCCCTTGCTGTTGAGTTTTAAGAGTTCTTTATATATTTTGGATGCTACTCCTTTATCACATGTGTCTTGCAAATGTCCTTTCGGAGCATTTCCATTTTTAGGACTTTATGCCACAGATTCACTTGCACACAGGTACAAAGATGTATATGCAAGGATAATATAAATAACAAATAAGGTGATAAAATTACAAATTAGAGGGAAGCAAAACATTTGTCTCAGACTGGGCTCTTGGTTGCAAGCAGGAGAAGTGACTGGTTGATGAGCAGAAAGTCGTTTGTTATAAAGAACAATGTTGGGGGGCGCCTGGGTGGCTCAGTGGGTTAAAGCCTCTGCCTTCGGTTTAGGTCATGATCCCAGGGTCCTGGGATCGAGCCCCGCATCGGGCTCTCTGCTCAGCAGGGAGCCTGCTTCTGCCTCTCTCTCTCTCTCTCTCTGCCTGCCTCTCTGCCTACTTGTGATCTCTGTCTGTCAAATAAATAAAATCTTTAAGCAAAAACAAAACAAAAAAAACAATGTTGGGAGGACTACAGAATGGGCTTGATGATAATCCTCAAGAATTAAAGCCACAAACCACATACATAAATAGCCTGATGTGTAAAAGATCCAGAAGAATTCTACCACGAAAAACCAGACGTTGAATTTGTACCGCCACCAAGAACCTGACGGCAATTGCAACTGTCACTCACACCAGCGCCATGAATATCTCTTCTGCATCAGGAACTTGCTTTGCAACCCATGCTGCCCCCAAGGCCATAAGGCTGTGGAGCACACTTGCCAGGATATGATCAGTGTCCTACTCAAAGCCCATTTCCTCCTGGGGTCCACCTCTGATTTGGAGATTGGCATGGGTGCAGCTGGTTGGTGGAGTCTCAAAGGAGACAGGGGAGCAAATATTTCCACGAACATGAAAAATGTTCCAAAGGAGTTGGCCAGCCAGAAACATGACAAATGTCCATTGAAGTGTCTATTAATTGGAGATAGTTAATACATTATGGCACAACCATGCATTAGAATACAATATGGCTTTTTTAAAGATTTTATTTATTTATTTGACAGACAGAGATCACAAGTAGGCAGAGAGGCAGGCAGAGAGAGAGGAGGGAGCAGGCTCCCTGCAGAGCAGAGAGCTCGATGTGGGGCTCGATTCCAGGACCCCGAGACCACGACCTGAGCCGAAGGCAGAGGCTTAACCCACTGAGCCACCCAGGCGCCCCTGGTCTGAATTCTATATATGTCATATGCATGCATAATCTGTTAAAATTGTAAGAAGTAAAAATGTTTGCCACATATATAAATTATAGCCAGGAAACATCTGATAAATTTAATTCATTTCAGAATGTTTGGAAATAAAACCAATGGGTATTGGGTATTATCTATGCTGGGATTAAAAGTGACAGCACACAGTGGGTTAAAGCCTCTGCCTTCAGCTCAGGTCATGATCTTGGGGTCCTGGGATCGAGCCCCGCATTGGGCTCTCTGCTCAGCAGAGAGCCTGCTTCCCCCCTCTCTCTGCCTGCCTCTCTGCCTACTTGTGATCTCTGTAAAATAAATAAAATCTTAAAAAAACACAAAGTGACAGCACGGATGCCGCTGATGCTAATGGTGTCTCAGATCAACAACCTCAACTACCTCTGAGCTAAAGGTTGCCCATCTCAAACCCAGAATTGTGCAACAGCATCCGCCTGTCCCACGAAATTGCCCTGCCTGGCTAGCACTCCCCAAGCACCCAGTTCAGATGTCTGAAACTCTCCGTGACATGGAGGACACAGAGAACTGTTAATAATTATTCCACCCTAAGAAGCAAGAAATGGTGTCCCACCCACCCCAAAGTCTGTGGGAGGGTTTCTGTGATTCTTTTGTGAGAAGCTGAGAAAGATCCATGCAACGTTTCGAGGCCAGGAGACGTTCTAACAAAATAGTTTTGTTTATCTGGGTAGGAGGTTGAGTCTATGAACCACAGCTGCTTCACACCCACTGACTGAGACTTAAAATAGTTTCAGCTGAATCACTGAAGGTGCTTCCAGCAGCATAAACAGAGTACCCAACTAAAAGGCTCTAACAGTGAGGATATTCATTATTTCACATAACAAGAAGTCTGGTGAAGAGAATTCCAGAGCTGCCTCATTCAGAAGTTCAACAATGGCAGAGTTCTGGCTCAGTCTCTCTTGACTTCCTTATGACTTTTCCTTCATGGTGGCAAAATGACTGTTGCTGTTCCCACCACACATCTTCATGAGAGATAAGGACTTCCACATGGCTTGCTCTTATGCTTTCTCTCACTTGCTCTCATGCTGGCTCTTCCGTTTTTAATCAGAGAGGAAAATCTTTCCCAGAAGTCTCCAGAAGATTTCTCCATCCCTCCCAGTTGGTTGGAAGTATGTGATAGGCCCACCTTTGAACCAATCTTTAGCAAGGGGTGATGAGACGGCCACGCTTGTCTTGAGCAATCACAGTTCATCCCTGGAGGAGGGTAGGGGTGGGGATTGGGAGGAACTTGTTTGTCTGAAATTCAGTTTTCACTGGATGTCCTACATTTTTTTAAAAGATTTATTCATTTATTTATTTGTCAGAGAGATAGAGAGAGCACAGGCAGGCAGAGAGGCAGGCAGAGGCAGAGGGAGAAGCAGGCTCCCTGTGGAGCAAGAAGCACAATGCGGAACTCGATCCCAGGATGCTGGGATCATGACCTGAGCCGAAGGCAGCCGCTCAACCAACTGAGCCACCCAGGTGCCCCATATCCTACATTTTTATTTGAGACTGGCAACGCTGCTGGGTGCCACCGCTGTCTTTCCTGAGTCTGTTGCCCGACCGTACTTAACAAAATCAGTGTTGCATTGGCAAGAATAAGACAGTAGTGCCTAAAAGTAGCAATCAATCGTCTGCCTCTTTGCTTTACAAGATTTCCTTCAACCTCTGTTCAAGAAGATCCTGGCTCCCTTTGGCTCTCTGCCCCCTCCCTATTTGACAACAGCTGTATCCCTGAGACATGATGGTCAAGGCCCAACGAAATGGCTTTGGCTACGCTGGGTACCTGCCTGGTCACCAAGGCTACTTTTAACTCTGGTTAATAGTGAATACCGTCTCCATCAATAACACCTTCACTGACCTCAATATACGGTCTACATGGCCCAGTATGATTCCACCCATGACAAGTTCAAGGGCACAGTCCAGGTAGAGAATGCGAAGTTTGTCATTAATGGAAAGCCCATCTCCAACTTCCTGGAGGGAGATCTCATCTTCCTGGAGTGAGGCTGGTGCTGAAATCCACTGGTATCTTCACTATCCTGAAGAAGGCTGGTGCTTGCTTGAAGGGTAGAGCCAAAAGGGTCATCATCTTTGCCTCTTCTGCTTGTGATGGGTATGAACTATGAAAAAGAAGTATGACAACTTTCTCAAGATTGTCAGCAGTGCCTTTTGGACCACCAACTGCTTGGCCCTCTGGCCAAGGTTGTCCATAACAATTTTGGCATCACAGAGGGACTTATGACCACAGTACACATTCCATCACTGCCTCCCAGAGAACTGTAGAAGGCCCTTCTGAAAAGGTAAGTGGTGACGGCTGAGGATCTGTCCAGAACGTTGTCCCTGCTTCTACCAGTATGGTCAAGTTCCTGGGCAAGTCATCCCTGAGCTCAAATGGGAAGCTCCCTGGCATGGCCTTCCACGTTCTCATCCACAATGTGTTGGTCATGGACTTGACCAGCCATTTGGAGAAAACTGCCAAATAGGACATGGAGAAGGTGGTGAAGTGGGCATCACAGGGCCCCCTCAGGGGCATCCTGGGCTATGCTGGGGACCAGGTTGTCTCCTGAAGCTTTAACAGAGACACATACTCTCCCACCTTTGATGCTAGGGCTGACTCTGGGTTCCATGACCACTTTGTCAAGCTCGTTTCCTGCGATGAAAATAAATCTGTCAGGGGCGCCTGGGTGGTTCAGTTGTTAAGCATCCACCTTCCTCATAGGTCATGATCCCAGGGTCCTGGGATTGAGCCCTGCATCCAGCTCCCTGCTCGTCGGGGAACCTGCTTCTCCCTCTCCTACGCCCCCTGCTTGTGTTCTCCCTTTCGCTGTCTCTCTCTCTGTAAAAAAAACAAAACAAAACAAACAAACAAACATAAAATCTTTTTTTTAAAAAGGAAGTTATGTATAGGTCACGTTACAACCTGCAATTTATATATGTGTGAGCCAACGTTTTTTTAAAGCCACTACCTAGTGTTCTTTAGCTTTGCTGTGCGGCCTCTGAACAAGAGGGAAACAACCACCCAGCTGCTTCCTGAGACCTCGGATTTTTCCTGATGTGGAAGATTTTGAGTAATCCTGCCTGTTCAAAGATCACTTGGGATTGAAGATCACAGTGCCATAGAAATGATGAGCGAGAACAGGAACGTTTCCTATGGGAGTCAGTGCTATTTCAACACTATTTTTATGCATTTATGTAAGGAGATAATTATGACGTAAGTGATGAGGAGGCATTTCTGGGTCCTGATTATAAGTGGGACGGCCAGGGTGTTACTCATAGACATACAGGGACCTACCAGTCCTTTGCTGAGTCACCTACTTACCACTGTTAGGGGGTCACCCCAGTTCCCAGCCCCAAGGAAAACCATCAGTTTGTGAGATTCTCATGAACTCTAGCCCATAGCCTAGGCAGCTGCTGGAAATTCTCGCTCTCAGACTAGGCAACTCTTTTAAGTGTGTCCCCTCTGGGAGACAAAAATCAGAAGGCTTGTGGGGATATACTTACTGGGATCATGTTGGACAAACACCTCTATTTTCCAAGGCTGGCCAGTGATAAACTTTCTATATATTCATGAGAAAATAGTATGCATTTCTCAAACTATATTAATGTTGTAGACTTGATTAAAGAAGAGCTGTGTCAGTTTATGTGAAAGATTGAATATTTATCTCTTCCCTCCCAAATCCCCACTATATTAACAGTAAAAAAATAAAATAAAATAAAAAGATGATACACAGGGGCACCTGGGTGGCTCAGTGGGTTAAAGCCTCTGCCTTCGGCTCAGGTTATGATCTCAGGGCTCTCTGCTCAGTGGGGAGCCTGCTTCCTCCTCTCTCTCTCTCTGCCTTCCTCTCTGCCTACTTGTGATCTCTGTCAAATAAATAAATAAAATCTTAAAAAAAAAAGATGATAAAACCATAGGGTTAAAGAGAAGAGAGAAGATGACAGGAGTTAAGAAATGTCAACACAGGGCACCTGGGTGGCTCAGTTGGTTAAGCGTCTGCTTCTGCTCAGGTCATGATCCCATGGGTTGAGTCAGCTTCTCCCTCTCTCTCTGGCTGCCACTCCTCCTGCTTGTGATATCTCTCTCTCTCTCCCTCTGTCAAATAAATAAACAAAATCTTAAAAAAAAAAAAGGTCAACACGATTCTGGAAAATGACAGCAGTGGGAGGAGTAATAAAACTGATTCAGCAGAACGGAGAAGTTTAAGCCTAAGGGCGCTTGTGGTAGGGGTGCAGCAGGTAGAGGTGGGGAGTGGAAGGCATGCCAAAAAAAAGAGGAAGTTGATCGGCCCAGCAGAACACGGCAAAGGGTCAGGAGCAGAAGGCGCAGTGCGGCTCTGGCAACCACTGGTTGGTTCTTTGTCCCCGCACTTTTGCCTTTCCGGGATGTTACATAAATGCAATCACGGGTCTGTAAGTCTTTACATTCTGGGTTCTTTCATCTGGCGTAATGCGTTTGAGTCGTCCGTGCCTTTGTAGTAGCAATACTTTTTTTTTTTTCCTTTTAAATGTCCAACTAGCCATCGGTTTTATAGGTGTGCCACAGTTTTTTGGGTTGTTTCCAGGTTTTGGTGATGACAAACAATGCTACTGTAAACATTTGCGTAGTGGTGTCTCGGTTTTTCTGTAAACACAGGTTTTTGTTGCTCTTGGGCAAATGACATGGGGTGAGATTCCTGGCTGGTGCTGTATGTGTATGTTTAAGTTTGTCCAAACTGTTTTCCAGAGTGATTCCTCTGTTTTGCACCCTCAACAGCCACACACGAGGCTTCTGGTTATTCCACATTCTTGGCAGAACTTCATAGGGCATTTGTGTGTGTATGTTTTGTTTTGTTTTGTTTTTTTAGCCATTCTAACAGATGTGTGGTGGTGTCTTGCTGTGTGTGTGTGTGTGTGTGTGTGTGTGTGTTTTAGGTATACAGTTCAGTGGGGTTTTTTTTGTTTTTTAATATTGTTTATTTGATGGAGAGAAAGAGAGACCACAAGTAGCAGAGCTTCAGGCAGAAGGAGAGGGAGAAGCAGGCTCCCTGCTGAGTGGGGAGCCCATCTTGGGCCTCGATCCCAGGACCCTGGGATCATGACCTGAGCTGAAGGTAGACGCTTAACTGACTAAGCCACCCAGGTGCCCCTAATTCAGTGGTTTTCTGTATATTCACAAAGTTGTACAACCTCGACCACTATCTCATTCCAGAACATTTCTATCAGTCTCCACTTGCACTGAATTGCCCCCCGCCAAATTCATGTTGAAGTCCTACCCCCCAATTTGAAGGTATTTGGAGATGGGGTCTTTGGGAGGTAATTCGACATAGATGACGTGATGAGAGTGGGGGATTAGTGATGGGTTTAGTGCACTTATTAGAAGAGGAGAAGGGGTGCCTGGGTGGCTCAGTGGGTTAAGCCTCTGCCTTCAGCTCAGGTCATGATCTCAGGGTCCTGGGATGCAGCCCTGCATTGGGCTCTCTGCTCAGTGGGGAGCCTGCTTTCCCTCCTCTCTCTGCCTGCTGCTCTGCCTACTTGTGATCTCTCTCCCTCTGTCAAGTAAATAAATAAAATCTTAAAAAAAAAAAAGGAGGAGCGCTTTCTCTCTCTGCACACACGCGCGCACACACACACACTCTAAGGTCATGTGAGCACATGCCAAGAGAAAAGCCTCAAAATAAAACCTACTTTGCCAGCACCTTGACCTCAGACTCCTCAGCCTCCAGAAGTGTGAAAAATAAATTTCTGTTGTTTATTTTATTTTTTTAAAGTTTTATTGATTTATTTGTCAGAGAGAGAGATCATAAGCAGGAGGAAGGACAGGCAGAGGGAGAAGCAGGCTCCCCGCTGAACAGGGAGCCCGACATGGGACTCATTCCCAGGACCCCGGGATCCGGACCTGAGCTGAAGGCAGATGCTTAACTGACTGAGCCACCCAGGCGTCCCTGTACCACATCTTCTTAATCCACTCATCTATGGAGGGACACTTGGGCTGCTTCCATAATATGGTTGTTATAAAAAATGGAGTTAACATAGGGGTGCATGTATTCTTTCAAATTAATGTTTTTGTATTCTTCAGGTAAATACTCAGTAGTAGAATTACTGGATCATATATAATTCTATTTTTAATTTTTTGAGGGACCTCCATACTGTTTTCGACAGTGGCTGCACCAATTCTCATTCCCACCAACAGTGCACAAGGGTTCCTTTTTCTCCACAACCTCACCAACGCTCGTTTCCTGTGGTTTTTATGTTAGTCATTCTGATCAGTGTGAGGTGATATCATTGTGGTTTTGATTTGCATTTCCCGGGTGATAAGTGATGTTGAGCATCTTTTCATATGTCTGTTGGCTAGCTGTATGTCTTTTTTTTTTTTTTGAGATTTTATTTATTTATTTGATAGAGGGAGAGAGACAGTGAGAGAGGGAGCACAAGGAGAGGGAGTGGGAGAGGGAGAAGCAGCCTTCCCAGCAGAGGAGGGAGCCTGATGCACAACTCGATCCCAGGACCCTGGGATCATGACCTGAGCTGAAGGCAGATGCTTAACAACCAAGCCACCCAGACACCCCCATTAGTACGTCTTCTTTGGAGAAATGTCTATCTATGACTTCTGCCTTTTTTTTTTTTTTTAAAGTAGGCTCCAGACTCAGTGTGGAGTCCAATGCAGGGCTTGAACTCACAAACCTGAGATCAAGTCCTGAGCTGAGATCAAGAGTCAGATGTTTAAATGATTGCTGAGTCACCCAGGTTCTGCGCATTTTTAATTGGATTATTTGGGTGGTTTTTTTTTTTCATGTTGAGTTGTGTAAGTTCTTTCTGTATTTTGGATACTAACCCTTTATTGGATATGTCATTTGCAAATGTATTTTCCTATTCAGTAGGTTGTCTTAGTTTTGTTGATGGCTTCCTTTGTTCTGGAGAAGCTTTTTATTTTGATGTAGTCCCAGTAGTTTGTTTTTGCTTTTGTTTCCCTTGTCTCCGGAGACATATCTAGAAAAATGTGGTTACAGCCAATGTTGGAGAATTTACTGACCATATCTCTTCTAGCATTTTTAGAGGTTCAAATCTTTGTGCATTTAAAAAAAAATGGTTTCCTTTCATTTCATTCTAAGAGTTCTTCGTGTATCTTGAACACAAGTCCTTTGTCTGATAGGTGATTTGTAAATATTTTCTTCCCATCTATGAATGTCTTTTGATTCCCTTAAGAGTATTCTTCAGGGGCGCCTGGGTGGCTCAGTGGGTTAAGCCTCTGCCTTTGGCTCAGGTCATGATCCCAGGGTCCTGGGATCGAGCCCTGCATCGGGCTCTCTGCTCAGTGGGGAGCTGCTTCCCCATCTCTCTGCCTGCCTCTGCCTACTTTTGATCTCTGTCTGTCAGATAAATAAATAAAATCTTTAAAAAAAGAAAAAGTATTCTTCAGAGTCAGTTTTAAGTCTTGATGAAATCCCATTTGTCGAGTTTTTATTTCTTTTTTTAAGAATAATTTATTTATTTGACAGAGAGATGGCGAGAAAAGGAGCATAAGCAGAGGGAGTAGGAGAGGGAGAAGCAGGCTTCCTGCAGAGCAGGGAACTCAGTTCGGGGCTCTATCCCAGGACCCTGGGATCATGATCTGAACTGAAGGCAGACACTTAACAACTGAGCCACCCGGGCGCCCCAAGTTTTTCTTTTATAGGTTGTACTTTTGGTGTCATTTCTTAGAATCTTTGCCTAACTCCAAGTTACAAAGATTCTGTCTTGTGCTTTCTTCTTAAAGTTTTTATACTTTTAGACTTTATATTTAAATTCATGATCCAGGGGCGCCTGGGTGGCTCAGTGGGTTAAAGCCTCTGCCTTCAGCTCAGGTCATGATCCTGGGGTCCTGGGATCGAGCCCCGCATTGGGCTTTCTGTTCAGCAGGGAGCCTGCTTCCTCTTTTCTCTCTCTACCTGCCTCTCTGCCTACTTGTAATCTCTGTCTATCAAATAAATAAATAAAATTAAAAAAAAAATAAATTCATGATCCATTTCAAGTTAAATTTGTATACAATGTGAAGTATGCGTTGTGGCTCATTTTGCTTTGCAGAGGGATTTCGAGTTACTCCACCACCATTTGTTCAAAAGACAATCACTTTTCCATTGAATTGCCATTGTACTTTTGTGAAAAATCAATTGTGTAGGAGTGCCTGGGTGGCTTGGTCCATTAAGCATCTGACTCTTGATGTCAGCTTAGGTCTTTATCTCAGGGTTGTTGAGTTTAAGCCCCTTGTTAAGCTCCACACTGGGCATGAAGCCTACTTAAAAAAAAAAAATCAATTGTGTGGGTCTATTTTTGGACTCTGTGTTCTGTTCCATCTGTGCCTATCTTTTAACCTAATGTCACACTGGTTCTGGTTTCGATATTCAGATAATTGCACTTGGCCTGAAAGTTTGTTTCCCTCCAAATTCATATGTTGAAATATTTACCCCCAATGTGGTGGTATTAGGTGGGAGGTAACTAATCATGAAGGTGATTGATATTAGGGCCCTTATGAAAGGGATCCCAAAGAGCTCTCTTGCACTGTTTCTACCATATGAGGATACAATGAGAAGACAGCAGTCTGTAACCCAGAAGGGGGCCTTCACCAGAATTCTAACCACGCTGGTACCCTAATCTTGGACTTCCAGCCTCAGTAACTGTGAGAAATAAATTTCTCTTGTTTATAAGCCACACAGTTTATGCTGCTTCATGATAGCAGCCTGACCTAAGATAGAAATGTTGGTCTCATAAATGACTTGGGATGCGTTTCCTTCTCTTTTATTTTCTGAAGGAGATTATGTCAAATTGATATTATTTCTTACTTCACTATTTAGTAGAATGTGCTGTTTAAACCATCTGAGCCTGGAGTTTTCTTTGTTGAAAGCCTTTTCACAATGAATTCAATTTCTTTGATAGATACGGGACTATTCAGCTTATCTATTTCTTCTTGAATGGGTTTTGATAATTTGTATCTTTTAACAACAAATCAGTTCGTTCCACCTAAGTTGTCAAATTTATGGGCATAGAGAATTTTGTTTATTTGGTTGATTTTGGTTTTTTGGTTGTGGTGTTTTTGGTTTTGTTTTGTTTTGTTTTTTTCTGACTCACTTAATGTCTGTAGGATCTGTAGTGTCCGCAGTGATATTTCCTTTTTATTCCTGTATAGATAATGTGTGTCTTCTTTTTTCAGTCTGGCTAGAAGTTTATCAGGTTTTTTAAATAACTTTTTTAAATTCTTTTTTTTTTAAAGATCTTATTTATTTATTTGACAGACAGAGATCACAAGTAGGCAGAGAAGGAGGCAGAGAGAGAGGGGGAAGCAGGCTCCCCGCTGAGCAGAGAACTGGATGTGGGGCTCGATCCCAGGACCCTGAGATCATGATCTGAGCCGAAGGCAGAGGCTTTAACCCACTGAGCCACCCAGGCACCTTCTTCTTCTTTTTTTTTTAAAGACTGTATTCATTTATTTGTCAGAGAGAGAGAGCGAGAGAGAGAGAGCGAGCACAAGCAGTGCCAGGCAGAGGCAGAGGGAGAAGCAGGCTCTCAGGGAGCCTGACAGGGCACTTGATGCCAGGATTCTGGGATTGTGACCAGAGTGGAAGGCAGACACTTAACTAACTGAGCCACCCAGGTGTCCCTCTGTTACTGTTTTTAATTTAATTCTTTTGCAGTTATAGAATATACTTTCTGTGACTTTAATTCTTTTTTTCTTTTAAAGATTATTTATTTATTTGTTTGACAGAAAGACAGCAAGAGAGGAAACACAAGCAGGGGGATTGGCAGAGGGAAAATCAGGCTCCCTGTGGAGGAGGGAGCCAGATGTGGGGCTGGATCCCAGGGCTCTGGGATCATGACCTGAACTGAAGGCAGACACTTAATGACTGAGCCATCCAGGCACCCCAATGTGGTTTTAATTCTTAATAAATTGTTAAGGTTTATTTTATGGCCCAGAATATGGCCCACCTTATTGGATGTGAATGTTTCATGTGCACTTGAAAAGAAAGACTTCCTGCTGTTACTGTCCTATAAATGTTAATTCCATCAAATCGGTTGATGGTGTTGTTCAGAGCTTCTTTGTGCTGATTTTCTGTCTCCTTGCTCTATCAGCTGCACAGAGAGAAGTGTGGAAATCTCCAGCTGGAATTGTGGATTTGTCAGTTTCTCCTTTTGTTTCTATCAGTTTTTAAATCATGTGTTTTAAAACTTCTTAATAGGTGAATACACATTTAAGATTATTATTTCTTCCTTGTCAGTTGACCCTTTTATCATTATAAATGTTCCTCTTTATCTCCAGTAGTTTTATCATTGTGAAGTCTACTTTGTCTGATATTAATAAAGCCACACAAGCATTCTTTGATTCTAATTTTTTTTTTATTGTGGTAAAATGCATGTAACTTAAAATTTACCATCTTAACCATTTTTCTAAAAAGATATGATTTATTTATTTGACAGAGATCACAAGTAGGCAGAGAGGGAAGTGGGGTGGTGGGGGAAGCAGGTGCCCCGCCGAGCAGAGAGTGGGATGCGGGGCTCGATGTGGGGCTTGATCCCAGGACCCTGGGATCACAGCCCGAGCCGAAGGCAGATGCTTAACTGACTGAGCCACGCAGGAGCCCCTCATTTCACTAAGCTTAACATCTTCAAGTTTCATCCATGTTGCAGAACTTCCCTTTTTTTTTTTTTTTAAGATTTTATTTATTTATTTGTCAGAGAGAGTGAGCACAGGCAGACAGAGTGGCAGGCAGAAGCAGAGGGAGAAGGCAGGCTCCCTGCTGAGCTCTCCCAGGACGCTGGGATCATGACCTGAGCCATAGGCAGCTGCTTAACCAACTGAGCCACCCAGGCATCCCAGAATTTCCCTTTTTTAAAGGCTGAATAATATTCTGTTATATGTATATATGCCATATTTTGCTTATCAGTTCATTTGTGAATGGACACTCAGGTTGCTTCCATGTTTTATCTTTATAAAAGTTTTTAATTCAATGCCTTTAAACTAAAAAAGCAAAACAAAAAAATTTACCTGTTGCTCCCGCCCTACTTCCTGCCCCTTGCAATCACAAATCTGTTCTCTGTATCTGTGAGTTTGTTTGTTTGTTTGTTTGTTTAGACTCCACATATAATGGAAATCATATGGTCTTGGTCTTTTTATTTTATTTTATTTTTAAAGTTTTATTTATATATTTGAGAGAGAGAGAGATCACAAGTAGGCAGAGAGGCAGGCAAAGAGTCGGGGGGGTGGGGGGAAGAAGACTCCCCGCTGAACAGAGAGCCCGATGCTGGGCTCAATCCCAGGACCCTGAGATCATGACCTGAGCCGAAGGCAGAGGCTTGACCCACTGGGCCACCCAGGTGCCCTGGTATTGGTCTTTTTAAATCTGCTGATTGTGTGGCTTCTCTCGCCCAATCAGAACATATTTTGAAAGATGGAAAGGATGCCAGATTCTGATGCTGTAAATGTTCAGTGACAGTATTTCACTTGCCCATTTCCTGTTCTGCCTCTCAGACTATTCATAACTCCCATATTGACACATTTCATATGAAATAAGCTCATTGTCATTCTGTGTTGCCAGGAGGATTCCTATTAACAGAATGTTTGGGAAATGTGTTGTAACATCCTGTTCCAGGGCTGCCAAGAAGCCATTGCACCACATTATTTTTTCTGGCATTTTAGATACCCTTTAATCACCCTTTTGATGTAAAAAAATAAAAAAAAGTTCTCTGTCAATTAGTTTTCTCTGAAATAAGCAGTCATGCCATGATCCAGACACACACAGAAAATATTTTTGCAATTGTACATATAGGAGTCATAGCCATAAGGGTACATTTCAAAACTTTTTTTTTGATACTTTTTTTAAAAAATAGTATTCTGTTTTTATCACATATAATGATTTGCCTTTTAGGAAATTCTTTGGACCATAGTTCTTTGTTCCTTTTGTTAAAAGGTGTACACTTGGGGCGCCTGGGTGGCTCAGTGGGTTAAAGCCTCTGCCATCGGCTCAGGTCATGGCCCCAGGGTCCTGGGATGGCATGGGGCTCTCTGCTCAGTGGGGAGCCTGCTTTCCTTCCTCTCTCTCTGCCTGCCTCTCTGCCTACTTGTGATCTCTGTCTGTCAAATAAATACATAAAATATTTTTTTTAAAAAAAGGTGTACACTTAAGGGGTGCCTGGGTGACTCAATGGTTAGGCATCTGCCTTCAGCTCAGGTCATGATCCCAGAGTCCTGGGATCGAGCCCCACATCGAGCCCCGCATTGAGCCCCGCATTAGGCTCCCTACTCAGCAGGAAGCCTGCTTCTCTCTCTCCCACTCCCCCTGCTTGTGGTCCCTCTCTTGCTGTCTCTCTCTGTCAAATAAATAAATAAAATCTTAAAAAAAAAAAAGGTGGACACTTAAAAGACTCAGTTTCACATTTTCCTCCATCCACTACTGTTCCCACTACAATGAACCGCTTTTCACTGTTGTGTGTATGTGTGTCCGTGTGTGGAGTCCTTATGCAAATAAAACTGGAAATCATCTATGTTGTGGGAGCATAATTTACAGGCTTGTTTGTCCTTTTCCTTTATCCATTTAAACATCTGTCTCAGAGATCTTTTCATTTTAATTTCACAGCAATATATGAGACCTGTTTTCTCATAGGGCATGCTGTCAAACTTTTGGATTTTTGTCAGTATGATAATTGAAAATGATATTTTGATATGACTTTCATCCTTATTTCTCTTTATTAATAATGAGTTTGTCTATATCTTTGCATTTTTACTTTTTAAAAAAGATTTTATTTATTTATTTGACAGAGGGAGAGAGATCACAAGTAGGCAGTAAGGCAGGCAGAAGGGGAGTGGGAAACAGGCTCCCTGATGAGCAGAGAGCCTGACGTAGGGCTCTATCTGAGCTGGCAGGACCCTGGGATCATGACCTGAGCCAAAGGCAGAGGCTTTAACCCACTGAGCCACCCAGGCACCCCTATATCTTTGTATTTTCAAGGGTATTTGTATCCCTTTCCTGAGATCTGTCTGAAATATATACTCTTTCTCCATTTTTCTATTGGATGATTTGTCTCTTTTCTATTGATTTCTAGGATAAAGAGAATTCTATTGATATATTAGCGATATTAGCACTATGTCCATGACCTGAACTATAAATACTGTTACGAGATAATAGAAAAAATACATATGTTGGCCTCTGCCCCCAGTTCCTGGCACAGAGCTCCTAAAACCCTTGTAATTTTCTAAATGGTAAGAGCACCAGGAGCATCTCTGACACAGGCCTCTTAAAACCCTCATAAGTTTCTTTTTTTTTTCTTTTAAAGATTTTATGTATTTATTTGACACAGAGAGAGAGATCACAAGTAGGCAGAGGTGAGGGAAGCTAGTGGAAAAAACTAGTTTTTTTTCCATTACAGTTGTCCATTTTGTCATCTGCCTTTTGACTTTGTTTATGGTGATTTTTATCTTGCTAATTTTCTCCATGGTATTTTGACATTTAGAAATAGAACAGAGAAGGAGGGGCCAGGAAGAAGGAACAGTGGGTTAGGGAACCTAAAGAAAAAAAGTGTTTCAAGAAGGGACAGAGTTGGGGGCTCCTGAGTAGCTCAGTGGCATAAGGGTCCTGCTCTTGATTTTTGGCTCAGGGCATGATCTCAGGGTCCTGGGATCCAGCCCCATGTTAGGCTCTGTGCTCAGTGGGGAGTCTGCTTTAGGATTCCTCTTCCTCTCCCTCTGCTACTCCCCCAACTTGTGCATATGTACTCTCTTGCTTTCTAATAAATAAGTCTTTTTTTTTTTTTTTTAGATTTTATTTGACAGAGATTATAAGCAGGCAGAGAGGCAGACAGAGAGAGAGGGGGAAGCAGGCTCCCTGCTGAGCAGAGAGCCTGATGCGGGGCTCGATCCCAGGACCCTGGGATCATGACCTGAGCCGAAGACAGAGGCTCAACCCCCTGAGCCACCCAGGCGCCCCAATAAGTCTTTTTTTAAAAAACATTATTTATTTGACACAGAGAGAGATCACAAGTAGACAGAGAGGCAGGCAGAGAGAGAGGGGGAAGCAGGCTCCCTGTCAAGTAGAGAGCCCGATGCGGGGCTCAATCCCACAACCCTGAGATCATGACCTGAGTTGAAGGCAGAGGCTTAACCCACTGAGCCACCCAGGCATCCCTAAATAAATCAGTCTTAAAAGAAGAAGAAGGAGAAGGAGGAGGAGGAGAAGGAGAAGAAAAAGAAAGAAGAAGAAGAAGAAGAAGAAGAAGAAGAAGAAAAGGAGGAGGAGGAGGAAGAAGAAGAAGAAGAAAGAAGAAGAAGAAGAAGAAGAAGAAGAAGAAGAAGAAGAAGAAGAAAAGGAGGAGGAGGAGGAAGAAGAAGAAGAAA
>PISX010030945.1:0-18035 GCA_004024625.1 Mellivora capensis
AACTACAGATGAAAGGGAGACTGGGAGAAAAAGAAAATCTTTTGAGGCAAATAATACTAAGCAAACCTTTTTCTATGGCTTATTTCCTAACACTCCAGCATATTTTAAAATATATGAAAGGCTGTGTTTTAGGAATGAAATTGAGTGAGTCAAAAACCAGTAAATTCAACAATGTATGTTTGTATTATTCTTGGTTGTGTAGCCACAGATTGTGGTAAGCTAGAGAACAAATATGCATGGGTTCACAAATATCTTCTTGATTTGAAGAGGGATAACACAGCATTGAGTTATGGAGCAGTGATAAAAGAGTAGATTAGGATAAACTAGTCTAGAGTATTTGCATTTATGGCTATTATTCTATTTGATCCAGCCTTGTAAGGATTCATGCAATTCCCATTAGGTGCAAAGGGAAATAAAGAACTGAAGCACTTGTTTACCTTATGATTAAACTTCACGTCAACAGTATCTTTTAATCTCTGAGTGCATTTATTGCCATTAGGTATGCTGTCAAACATCGTATCTTGATTATTCCCTTGGCCCTCACAGGTGGAAGTAGCACTATTGTCATAAGGTGGAACACAGAAAAAAAGGAGGGCTGATACTTGAGGCTCATAAATGGAGAAATGAAGAGGGTGTGGTTGCTGGATATGCAAAGAAACTGAGGAGTCGAGAAACTAGAATATCAGGAGGGAATATCCATAAAGACAGAACTGGAAAAAAAAACGTTAAGTCACATAGATCAGTTCATCAACAAGTTTTTGAAGATAGATATAGGAGGAGGTGGATCAGTAATGTCAATATCCCAGTAACAAGGGCCCAAACCATAAAAAATCAGGGCATAGATATATTGTCTCAGCTGCTACTTCTCCGCCATCTTGGGGGCTGTCTCAGGGCATAGATATATTGACTGAATGATTACAACTTATCAATAAGGAAAAAGAATGACCCCAATGTTATAAGGGAAAGGAAAGATGAATTAGAAACACATAAAGTGTGTTTACACCCAGGAAGTGATATATACTATTACTTCAGAGTGGACTTAGCATAATTGTAATGTATATTACAAATAAACATTTAATTTGCAAAAATTTGAAGTATATTATATAATATCCATTATATAATATTTAATATATATACCACATGTTATATAAATGTGTATTGTAAAAATATACATTTTATAATTATATATTACATAGGTACACATTAATGTAAATATACATTTAATTTATAGATGTTATAAATGCTTATTATATGGTTGAAAATGTATACTACAAAATCTAGGGTAACCACTAAAATTTTTTTAGAAGTATAATCAATATGCTAACAAAGAGGAGAAAACTGAATCACATAAAATGCACAATTAAAACTGGAGAAGGAATAATAAGGGGGCAAAAGATATTACTAGTACAATGAATAGAAAACAATTAGAAAAATGGTAGATATTAAACCAGCTCTATCAAAATCACTTAAATGTGAATGGTCTAAACACACCAATTAAAATACATAGACTATCAGAGCTGATTTAAAAAAAGATCCAAGTATATATTATCTATAAGAAACGCATTTCAAAATAAAGACATAAAGGGGCACCTGGGTAGCTCAGTCAGTAAAGCAGCCACCTCTGGATTTCAACTCAGGTCATGATCTCAAGGTCGTGGGATTGAGCCCCCAACTGGACTCTACACTCAGCACAAAGTCTGCTTGTCCCTCTTCCTCTGCTCCTCCCCGCAGCTAACTGTCTCTCTTGCATGAGCTCTCTGTCTAGACTGCATGAATGAAATCTTTAAAAATATGTACATACATGTATACATACATACATAAAGACATAGTTATGTTAACAATAAACAGATGGAGAAATATGTACCATGATATAATTCATCAAAAGGAAACTGAATTGCCTATTAATTACAGACAAAGGAGGTTTCAAAATAAGGAAAATACTCAGGGATAAACAGAGGTATTACATAATGATAAAGAGTCAATTCTATAAAAATATGTAATAATACTTAACATATATGCTCCTAAAAGAAGAGAATCCAAATATGTGAAGCAAAATCTCATACAAATGCAAAGAGAAATAGATCTATTCTTATAGTTTGAGATTTTAACAGTTCTCTTTATTATTGGCAGATGAAGCAGGCAGAAAATCATTAAGGATATAGTTGCCTTGTAGCATATCATCAATCAACTTGATTTATTTGACATTTATAGGATATCTAATCCAATGACATTACAGTACACATTATTCTCAAGTTCATACAGAACATTAAGCTAGACAGACCACATTCTGGGCAATAAAACACACCTAAATTAACTCAAAAGAATAGAAATCATATAAAATATATGAGAGACCATGGTGGTATTACACTAGAAATCAATAAAAAGAAAGACAGGAGGTAAACCCAAAATATTTGGAGATTAAACCACATACTACTAAATCAAACATGGGTCAAAGGAGAAGTCTCAGGGGGAACTTTAGAATACTTTGATATAAATGAAAATAAAACAAAATTTGTTAATGCTTGGAAGGAATTTTATAGCACTACATGCATTAGTAAAAAAAAAAAATAGTCCTAAAATCAATAATCTAAGCCTCCATAAAACTAGAAAAAGTGTCCTCAACTTAAAGTTAGCAGAAGAATAAATAAAAATTGGAGCATAAGTCAATAAAATTGAAAATAACACAGAAATCAATGCAGAAAATCAACCAAACAAAAAGTGGTGTTTTGACAAGGTGGATATAATTGACAAGGTTGTATGTGGGCTAAATGAGGGGGAAAAAGAGAAAATAAAAATTACTACTATTAGAAATGAGAGATCATTGCTATTGATTCCATAGTCCTCAAAAGTGTAATAAAGGTATAGTATGAACAACTCTATGTTTACAAATCTGATAACTGAGTTGAAATGGACCAATTTCTTGAAAGACACAAATTCCTAAAACTCAGACAAGGAGAAACAGATCATCTGAGCATAACTACTTTCTATTAAAGATACTGAATCAGTAATTAATAACCTTACCAAAAAAAAAGATACTATTAAGTGATTTCACTGGTGAATTCTATCAAGAGTCTAAGGAAGAATATATGATACCATGCACTTGTCAAAACCCAGGGAATTTTACAGCACAATGAGTTAATTTTCATGTATGCATATTAAAAAATATATTTAGGAGTTTGGAAATCCCAGGAAGAAATGCAGACTGTGATAAGAGCACCTAACTGTATTACAAATGTATGAAACAATCTCACTGAACGGAATGGGAGGGAAAGGTGCTGACCTAAATAATATTGGAATGAGTGAAGTCTGAAAGATGAAATGCAAAAGAACTGTACTTTAGCTGATAAAGTGTTTTCCCAGGGGGTTATGGGTTAACAATGCTGCTGCTATTCAAGTGTACTGAAATACAACAATTAAATGGATGGAAGAAGGTGGCAGCCAGGCTTCACATTTCTGGAGTTTAAATTTAAAGATAAGCAGGGGGAGGAAATAAGAATCATCCTTGGAAATAAATTAGAGTTGGATACGTCAGTATGGACCTATGTTTAGTTTATCATATATAGACTGTTACCTATAGGAATATTTATAGATATGTCTACATACACATAAAATCTTTGGTTACCTGGGAAATAAATGACACTGTTGTAGCAATGAGCATGCCTGGTGCCTAGCTAGATATTGGTTTTTCTTTTCTTTTTTTTTTTTTAAAGATTTTATTTATTTATTTGACACAGAGGGAGATCACAAGTAGGCAGAGAGGCAGGCAGAGAGACAGGGGGAAGCAGGCTCCCTGCTGAGCAGAGAGCCCGATGCAAGGCTCCATCCCAGGACCCTGGGATCATGACCTGAGCCGAGGACAGAGGCTTAACCCACTGAGCCACCCAGGTGCTCCTAGATACTGGTTTCTGATGCCATTCTCCAGTAATAGAAACGAATATTCCTTGGAGAAATGGCTAATTCCAGGACTGGGGCCAGAAATACATATGATGAGCCTAGAGTATCTTACAGTGCCAGCACATAAGGAAGTGTTCAAAAAACCAAAAACCCCACTTTGATGAGGGCATGTCAAAGGTACACAGGAGCCAAGTGAAAGAGCTCCCATTCAACAATATAAAAATCTGACAAATAAAAGAATTCTGTTGAATTATAACCCAAAGTATAAAATGTGTACTCCTGAGTTGATATTCTATAAATAAATTACTGAATATATTAATAAGTGAAGAAGGAGAGATAAATCTCCCATGTAGAAAAATTCCAAATAATCTACACAGATACTCTACCCTCAAGGAGGAGGAACATAATCCCACACTTTAGGTATGGGCTGCACATAGAAATTCCCTTACAAAGAGTACAATATGGAAGGGGGGAAAATACACTGGAGAGGTCTCAGTCATGGTGATCAGGGCCAATATCAACAGTCATAAATCACACTGATAGTACATATATTTGGTAAAGTTACACTTTGTTTCTGTGGTCCTCCTCTCAATAACCCATAATACCAGTTTTACCATAAGAAAAACATCAAACAAATTCTAATACTGGGCAATCTATAAAACACCAGAAACACTGTCCTCCAAACTGTCAAGGCCATCAAAATCAAGGAAAGCCTGGGAAACAAAACTAAGAAGGTATGACAACTAAATGTCACATGGTATTCTAGATGGGATGCTGTAAAAGAAAAGGGACATTGGATAAAAACAAAGGAAATCTAAGTGAACTAGAGATATTATTTAACAATAATGTATTAATATTGTTTCATTAGTTGTTAATAAATATCCTAATCTAAGATGTTAATGATAGGAGAGACTGGGGTGGGATAAAGAACTCTCCTCACAAGTTTTCCATAAATCTAAAACTGCTCTAAAAATAAAAATTTATTAAAAAGGAAAAGGAAAGTAAAAAAAAAAAAAGGAAAAAGATAGTGGAAACAAAAGGAATGAAGTACTGATACATGCTACAACCTGGATGAACCTTGAAAATATTAAATAAATCAGTCACAGAAAGCCATGTAAAGTATGATTCCTTTTATTTATTCATTTTTATTTTTTTAAAGATTTTATTTATTTATTTGATAGAGATTACAAGTAGTCAGAGAGGCAGGCAGGGAGAGAGGAGGAAGCAGCCTCCCCGCTGAGCAGAGAGCCCGATGCGGAGTTCGATCCCAGGACCCTGAAACCATGACCTGAGCTGAAGGCAGAGGCTTTAACCCACTGAGCCACCCAGGCGCCCCTATTTATTTATTTTTAATGATTTTATTTATTTGAGAGAGAGTAAGCCAGAGAGACAGCACAAGCTGGGGGAGGGGCAAAAAGAGAGGGAGAGGGAGACTCCCAGTTGAGCAGGGAGCTGGGGGAGGGGCAGAAGGAGAAGCAGGCTCCCTGCTGAGCAGGGAGCCAATGCCAGGGCTCAATCCCAGGACCGGGGGATCATGACCTGAGCCAAAGGCATACTCTTAACCCACTGGGACACCCAGGCACTGCTGGTATATTCCATTTATATGAAATGTCAAGAACAGGCACATCCAAAGAGAGAGAAAACAGACTAGTGATTACCAAAGTTTGGGTTTGGGGAGAATATTAGCTACTTGTAAGAGTCACTGCTAAAGATTATAGGGTCTCTTTGTGGATATTTAAATGTTCCAGAATTACATAATGATGATCAGCATAAAATTTTGTAAATATATCAAAAACCATTGGATTTACACTTTAAAAAGATAAACCTTACTGTATGTGAATTATACCTTGAGAAAGCTGTTAATTTTAAAAAATCACTGCAAAGTGGTGCCTGGGTGGCTCAGTTGGTTAAGCATCTGCCTTCAGTTCAGGTCATGATCCAAGGACCTTGGGATCAAGCCCCGCATCAGTCTCCTTGCTTTAGCTGGGAGCCTGCTTCTCTCTCTCCTCCCTGCCTGTGCTTTCACTATCTCTGGCTCTCTTTCAAATTAAAAAAAAAAAAAAAAAAAAGCAACAACAACCACAACAAAAATTACTGCAATGATTTGTGTTTCCAAAATAGGTTTGATGCTGGGTCCAGACTGTACTCTTGATACTGCCAAAAATCTTATGACCAATAAAACTACCTGAAAACTATCAGCCAGGAAAAAAAACCAAATTTATGTCCCTAAACCTTATCAGATGATTAAATATATGAAAGTGTGGGGCGCCTGAGTGGCTCAGTGGGTTAAAGCCTCTTCTTTCGGCTCAGGTCGTGATCCCAGGGTTCTAGGATCGAGCCCCACATTGGGCTCTCTGCTCCGTGGAGAGCCTGCTTCCTCCTCTCTCTCCCTGCCTGCCTCTCTTGCCTACTTGTAATCTCTGTCAAATAAATAAATAAATCTTTAAATATATATATATATATATATATGAAAGTGTGTGTATACATAAAATAGTGTAATTATATACTATATTTTATTAATAAGAAAACTAAGGTCTAGAGAAGTAAAAGTACCTGTTTAAGATCATGAAACTAATAATAATAACTAAGTCCATCAATTCTAGACCAAATGACTTTCTAGTAACCATAATTTCTCCTTGACCATAGTACTGAACTCTTCTGATTTTGCTTCTTATCCTTTCCTTGAAATAATACTTTGGCAAAACTTTTCCCTTGTTTGTATGTGTAGTCTATAATGTGGCACAAGGTTGTCATTGCTAGTTTGCCTCCTTTAACTATATTTGCCTGTATTTGTGTGGCCTGATCCAATTCTCTAAAGTAAATGTGTGTCCTTTGGATATTATCTATATTATTAACTCATTTGCTTTGCATAACACTGTTAAATAAAATAGTGCTAATAAAAATAGGAGTTTGATTATATGTGAAACAAGAAAATGAGATCTGATAATGACTTATCATCACAGTGTATTTGGCAAAGATATAGAGAGGGTCAACAACTAAACTTACCTACTTTACAACTTTGTATGGTAGTATATATCCTGATAAGTTTTAACAAGATAAAGAACACAAATTATTCTACATTCTGGGTTTTTCATTTAAAAAAATTCTTGTTTATCTCTTATAAAATTAATAATAATCATCATTACTTCAGTAATCTATCTTAAAATCTGAAAGCATACTGATTGATTAATCTATACAGATACTATAATACAGCATGTGCTGAGGGGGTGGTGTATAAAATTTAAAAATTACTTTCTAATATTTAAAAAATAAATTACTGAAGTGTACAGATATTTTACTAGGAACTGAGTATAATATATTCGGTTAAGTGACTCTTCAATTTAAAATGAGTGAAAAATTATTCAGAACAAAGAAGGCAAATTATCTTAATGTAATGCCTTTAAACCATTAAAGTAGATTATATTGTATAAACCAGGTTAAAATTTAAATCCAGCATAAAACAACAAAAAAAATGAAGTCTTAAAAGGAGATATAGTAAAATCAATATTGTTCTTTTGGAGTGAAAGCATTCTCTTGGAAATGGTCAGTAAACCATTAAGGCATCAGAACAAAAAATTTCAAGTAAAACTCCTGTAGATTTCAAGGGTTTAATTACTGATGAATTACTAGAATGCTACTCTTAATTCTGGAACCTTCCCAACCAATTTGGGAAGTTGTTTAATGGAGAAAAATATCTCTACATCAATGACTATTCAAAATGTATATGTGTAAATCACATCATGAAGACAAAAAATGCATATATAAGCTATTTCCACCTAGAAACAACTGCATCAGGCCTCATAGCTCACCATGACTCCCGTGGAGGCTTGGCTCTTCCTCACTTTTCAGGCTAGTAGGACCCCCAACTGTCCTTTTAGCCTTGTGTCAGCACAAGCAAATTATTTCAATTAAAAGAAAGGAAATAATTGGTTCAACTTGAGGAGATAGTTTTTAAAAACAGTTTTGAGGCTTCTGAATCTGAAAACTGAGAATCAGAGGATATCAGACTTACAAACATGAGAGGTCACAGAAACTAATTATCATCTGAGTGCATTGTATCATATATCATGGGTAAGACCTAACTTTATATTTTTATTTTCTTTATAGTAATTGTTTTTCCTTGTGTCCTTCTCTAACTAAACTTACAAATAGCTTTTGTAGCCAGACCAAATTATGTGGTTAATTAGAGTGCATGATCATTATTTATTCTTCATTTATTGAAAGAATAAATGCAGTAGTGAAAATTTGGATAGATGACTGTCATGAGTTAAAACTAGGCATGGAGGGGCACCTGGGTGGCTCAGTGGGTTAAAGCCTCTGCCTTTGGCTCAGGTCATGATTCCAGGGTCCTGGGACTGAGCCCCGCATCAGCTCTCTGCTCAGTAGGGAGCCTGCTTCCTCCTCTCTCTCTGCCTCTCTGCCTACTTGTAATCTCTGTCTGTCAAATAAATAAATAAAATCTTTTAAAAAAACTAGGCATGGTTATAATAATGGTTATGGGTATTGTGTTTAAATATTTGTACGAATGGATAAGGAAGATATGGTCCATATATACAATGGAGTATTATGCCTCCATCAGAAAGGATGAATACCCAACTTTTGTACCAACATGGACAAGACTGGAGGAGATTATGCTGAGTGAACTAAGTCAAGCAGAGAGAGTCAATTATCATATGGTTTCACTTACTTGTGGAGCATAAGGAATAACACGGAGGACATTGGAAGAAGGAGAGGAGAAGTGAGTTGGGGGATATCGGAAGGAGAGATGAGCCATGAGAGACTGTGGACTCTGAGAAACAAACTGAGGGAGGGAGGTGGGGGGGTTGGGTGAGCCTGGTGGTGGGTATTAAGGAGGGCATGTATTGCATGGAGCACAGGGTATTGTGCATAAACAATGAATCTTGGAACACTGAAAAAAAAATAAAATAAAATTCAAAAAAAATAAAATGTATAACAAAAAATTAAATAAGTATTATGTTCACAAAATCAGCAGGCAGAAGTCTATCAGCTAGTCTACTTCCATATGCTTCACCAGCCTTACCTGGCAAATGGCGATGATGGTGATGATGATGCATATAACAGTCATAATAACTCTATTATTAGGCTTGTTATGAAGATTAAATAATACTTAAAAGCTGCTTGTCACAGTGACAAACTGAATAGGATAAATTAAGCCCCTCCACCAGACTCAGAGCAAGTATTTTAATAATTTAAAAAGTATACATTGTTGCAGGTTGCATTAGTTAATTAATAAGAATTTACCCACAGAATGAAACACATCAGCAATTCATTTACTAGGATATGTAGATACATGACAATACGTCTATAAACATTTTATAAACTTTACATGAAAAAACTGAAATGATGGCATGATAGGAGACTATTCAATTTATTTCTAGGGAGTAATAAAAGAAAAAACAGTTGCAAATGATAAGAGACCTAGAGTGACAGGGACATTTGTATGAGTCCCTCTATCAATTCAAAATTCAAGAAGGACCTTTGGCTTGAGCATTATACCCACACCTCCAAGTCTTTGAGACTAGCTCAGTTACTATCTGCCATGAGGGATCTCAGATTCATTTAATTTAGGCTCATGACCAATTCTTATAAAATAATTAGCTTTTGACCTCTGGCCAATATTACAATGATGTTTTGTTCAATTTCACAGGGAAAAGAAATCTACCTCTGCATTTTCACCTCCAGAATCATAAAATTGCTTCAGAAGAAGAAAGAATCAGAGTCTCAAAGTCTGAGACAGAACTTTTGCATAGATAACCAGGTAAACAATACAACATTTTGCAAGATTTCTTTTCAATTACTCCTGGGATTGAGTTTTTAAAAAGAAAAAGGCTGGGGTAAGGGAAGAAAGGACAAAGAGTTTGGTTCTGTTACAACCTGACCATATCTTTTGTAGAATTTTTACGTACCAACAGTTAAAGTGGAGTTATTCCAATTAAGAAATTTAGGGTCTTGGCCACTTAGCCTCAAGACCACACATAGTGGGACCTAAGTAACTGCCACAGAATACAGTTTCCCTGATAAACTTATTTGTAAACCACTGGATAAAGAGTCTAGGATTCGCTTTAATTCTAACATTTTGTGATTATAAAATTTGATTTTAAAAGAATCTTAGAGATCCTCGAGATCCACTGTAAGACGTGTATTTTAAATAGTAAGACTGGAATTATTAATGTTTTATAGACTAATGGGTCATCACATTCATTTGGGAGAGTATTAAATAAACAAATTAAACAAACAACACTGTCCAAGTTAGGATGCAGTGAGTGTGGTTTAAGCAACCAGAACCCAAATGTTTTTAAACATATCAAGGGAGTCTAAAAATCACCAAAATGTGGAACAAAAAATAACAACAACAACAACAAAAAACCTTCCTCCATTTTCAGTACTAAAAGATACTAAAGCATAAAAGACTATCTACTTGACTTTTAAAGAAAAAGCTATAGAAAAAACAACTGTGTAAGAAAAAAATGGAATTTTGTTGGCTGAAGGAAAAAGAAAATAATAAAATAAAAAATGCACAGAAAACATCAGATGGACTATACCCCTCTGTATTTTTTACTCAATTATTGCCATGGTATAATATGGTAAAGCCTAAAATCCAATGATCATCTTTATAAATTATGGGATTTAGAGTCAGAACATCCACAGCAAAATGTTGGCTCCACTATTTGTTTATAACTAAAAAAAATATTAAACAATTAATTAGTCTCTTGAACTTTATCTCTAAGATAGAAATAGTAATAGACTCATGAAATGCTTTGTAAAATGTTAAACTAAAAAATGAACATTTCTAAATAACTGAAAAGAAAGACCTGGAATAAAGTACTTATACTGAGTAGTATTTCAGATTTAATTTCATTCTTAGTACTACATACTGAGCTTCACATATCAGAAAACTGAAGCTTAGCGAAGTTCAATGAGTGTTAAGGTAAAAAATCTAATAAATGGTAGACTTAGAATTTGAACACAGGTTTCTAAAATTTCAGAGTCCAGGCTTTTATAATCTGTCATGCTTTATAATTTAGCCGTGTTTTCAAGAATATACAAAAAATAGATTTCCCCCAACTTCATATAATTTGCATTTACTATGATGTATCAATAACAGAATATTAACAAGTGATAAAAACACTCTGAAGGCCTTCACAGAATATATGTACCTGGACAAAAAACTATCCACAGAAAACTTATTAAACACAGGGAAAAGTTAAGATTCATGCTGTTATACACATACATGATCTATAACTTGATTTTATGTTGTTTACTGTGACAATAATGACTGAAAACTCTACTTACATTATAGATCGACAAGCTTTATAAAAGTAAAAATTGATCACAATTTTTAAGAGTATTTATATTCATGTACTTTAATACTTTGTCTTTGGTACATATTAGCCCCTAAAAGATGCCATTAATTAGTAACCCCTATATTCAATATAAGACCATACCCTTCAAACTCCTTTTTTCCTCTATTATTAGGCCCGCCGTTCAGCTGTCATGAAACCCCTGAACACCATGCATGTTACCTGCATATGAAATTGGTGTGTTCTGTTACCTGATGCTCACATTATATATTATATAGGCTTTCAGGGTCTTTCTCTCACTCTTCACTACAGGTATATGATTGATTTGCTTAAATTGTTTGTGCAAACAATATGATTGATACCAAAAATCTGCTTTCCTTCTGGACTCTAGGAACTTTGGCAACACAAAGAGCCCCTATATGATCAGCCCTTATCAAAACTTTAGGCAGTGAGCCTCTAGTGAGTTTCTCTAGTAAATATGCATTTCACTAAAAACTTACAACACTTGTGTCTTTTCTAACTTAGTAAGCCTAATGTTTCAAAGTTCAAACATGTTGTAAATGAAGGTCTAGCTTTTTCACATTAATTGCTCCACAGAATTCTATTATTTGTGTCAATTTTTTCATTTTCTATTGATGGACATTTAGGCATCTACATGTTTGGGTTTTTTCATTTTATATTTTTCTCCTGTACGGTCACAACATGTTGCTAGAGAAAGTAAGCATGGAGTGTGTGACTAAACTGTGAAACATTCCCCCGGTTTTCTCCAGTCTTCACCCCACGCAATGTTTTGCTTTTGCTGATTTTGATTTGTACTCTTTCACTGTAATAATTCATAGCCATAAATATGACTATATGCTGAGTCCTGTGCATATTCTTAGAAAATTATCAAACTTGCTGGTGGTCTTAAGGATGCAGAAATATAAAATGGTTTAAGATATATCAAGAAATAAATATTAATGAGTAACCAGAATGCATAGTAAGAAAGTATCTTCCTCATAGATAAGGAAGGTTTGATAAGGAATATCTGAAACAGAACCTTAAGAAATGGAATTCATAATCACTGAAAACACCAAATCAGACATTTTTAAAAGGCTTTATATACAGCAGAAGAAAAAACTAGTGTAATGGAAGATAATTTAAAGAAATTAACTGAAAGGCATCAGATGGAGCAAAGAGATGGAGAAGAGAACAAAAAGAAAAATATTTAGAATACATCATAATAATAAAGATATGAATTTTCATTGTCTTCACTGCTAATAACCATAGAGAATTACCATTCTACAAAAGGACAGAGATAATTAGAGGCAAAAAGAATATCCTAACAGTGTCTAGCAAGACACGGACTTAGATCAAGTAAGGATAATTAAGGCAAAAAAAGCCTTCTCGACGACAAAAAAGCAGAAAGATTATGAGTTGATAGTTTCAAATCGATGAGATAAAATAATAGTCAATCTAGAATTCCATACTTAGCTAAACTTCTATTGAAACACAAAGTTGAAATGTTTTCTTTTCAGAAAAAACTGTAATGAATGACCTTACCAACAATACACCCTCACTAAGGAAATTTCAGAAGACATTACTGCAAGACAAAAATCTTATGAAAGAATTCTAGGATATATGAAGAAATGTGAGCAAAGGCACTGCTAAATTTGAAGGTACGTCTAAACAAAAGCCAATTACATAATATTCCAGCAATTAATTTATGTTTGGGGAAGTTAAAAAGTAGGAATAACATACTACATAAGAATAAATGTAAGAATTAAAGAAGCATTTTAGCATTTTATAAACACAAAAATCAATATATAAAAATCTGCTGCATTCATTTCTAACCAACAAAAACAAAAATGAAATAAAAATTTAAAAAGGTGATTTATAATACCTAA
Source organism: Mellivora capensis (assembly GCA_004024625.1). Classification (NCBI taxonomy): domain Eukaryota; kingdom Metazoa; phylum Chordata; class Mammalia; order Carnivora; family Mustelidae; genus Mellivora; species Mellivora capensis. The sequence continues at coordinate 13,103 of PISX010030945.1, forward strand.
TACCTATAAAATAATTGAGGTTACGTCTTCTAAACAAATGGTGTTAGTCTTCATTATTATTTATAGATATATAAACATATATAATATATAAATATATTATATATAAATATAATTAATATATAATATAATATATAATAAAATATATAAATATATATGTTGTAAAAATACATCAAATTACATGAATCAATAAATACATATATTCATTGATAAATTCTAATATGTCAATAACCTAGTTATATATTTTCTTTATATATATTTACATGTAATATACGTATATGTGTATACATAATGTATGTGTACATTAGTCTTTTAATAAAACATTTAGGATGATTCACTTTTATCTAAGTACCATTTTAGCATCATCCTAGAGTAATACATTCAATTTTAAATGTTAAAGTTTAAACATTTTGTAATATCTATCTATCTACTTATTTAAAATATTTTATTTATTTGAGAGAGAGTGAGAGAAAGAGTGACAGAGTACACAAACAGGGAGAGGGAGAAGCAGGATCCCCACTGAGCAGGGAGCCTGACACAGGGCTTGATCCCAGGATCTGACCTGAGCTGAAGGCAGATGCTTAACCAAATGAGCCACTTAGGTGCCCCATGATGTGTCCTTTCTGCATTAAATTGTATACTGCTGTCTAACTATTTTTTACTATAACTTTTTTTTCATTCACTTATTTCAAATTTTCTCTCAATTTTATTTGACAGAAAGTGTGGCACTGCACTTTTAAAATGACAAAACTGTACTTAAATCTAATTTTAGTTTTTACTGTGGGCTTAGTAAATTATTTAATGTATCATTACTACTAATATATTTTTAAGTGATTTTACTTTGTTTTACATTAACAAGTGCCTTTTTTCCTATTGTTTCATATACTTTGTAAAGTTAAAAACATTTTTCAAAACTTTCAGCTTTATTGAGATATAATTGACATGTAACACTGTACGTTTAAGGTGTACAATGTGGTGGAATATTATTCAACCATAAAAAAGAAGGGAATCCTCCTATTTCTGTCACCATTTCTTTTTTTAATCCTTTTTTTTTGTCTGAAAGCTATAAATTATTTTATATGCTTTTTACTATATTAAGAACATATGTAACTTTCTAACACAGTGAAAGTTCTTAGTAGGTTTTAGTTATTGATTGTACAATACTTTCAGCCCTTCATCCCTGTAATTGCTCTCTGGAATATTACATCAACTATTTCTAAAACACTACTTACTTGTGACTATGTATGTATATATCTATGTATGCATATATTTCAAAAAATACTGTGAAGGCACTTAACGTCTAACCACACAGGTTCCTAGTCCCTGTGCTCACCTCTTACTCATCTTCATTTACTTTTCTTTATCCTGAAATATTTACTGCAGTTCTTGTAGGAAAAAGATTGAACCTCAAGAGGAATTCTGTCCCCTAATGTTTCTTATTTACTATTTTACTCATTTATATTACTTTCTGGGCTTCTCTAGTAGTATATTTCATTTATTCTAGGATATACTTTTTTTTTCCCCACATCTTAACTTTTCTTAGATTGAGATGAGTTTTAGAATTGATGCAACCTTACCAATGCATCATAATTTAGTAGGAAGCGTTTTGGTAGTAAGTTAGGAAAGTTGTGTATCTGGTTTAGGTTCTACAAAATATGTTATAAACACTCATTGAGGGCTTTCCTCTATCCCAGGCATTACTTTCCCCTTTAAGTAAAATAATCTTTTGGAGACTGGAGTCAAGATGGCAGAGAAGTAGCAGCTGAGACTACATCAGGTAGCAGGACATCAGCTAGACAGCTTATCAAACCATTGGGAACACCTACAAATCCAACGGGAGATCAAAGAGAGGAAGAACAGAAATTCTGGAAACAGAAAATCAACCACTTTCTGAAAGGTAGGACTGGCAGAGAAGTGAATCGAAAGCGACGGGAGGATAGACCACGGGAGAGGGGCCGGCTCCCGGCAAGCGGTGGAGCAACGGAGCACTAAATTGGGACTTTTAAAAGTCTGCTCCACTAAGGGACATCGCTCCAGAGGCTAAACCGGGGTGAAGCCCACACGGGGTCAGCGTGGCCCCAGGTCCCGCAGGGTCACAGAAGGACGGGGGTGTCTGAGTGTCGCAGAGCTAGCAGGTATCGGAGCGGGGAAGCCGGCTACAGAGACAGAGCCGAGGAGTGACCTCTCAGCTCAGGGTTACCTTGAAGTGGTCGCAGGCTGGGTGAGCTCGGAGCTGGGAGTGGCTGGGGCTTTTCTCTGAGGGTGCACCGAGGAGTGGGGCCCCGAACTCCCGGCTCCTCCGGGCCGGAGATTGGGAGGTCACCATTTTCATTCCCATCGTCCGGAACTCTACGGAAAGCGTTCAGGGAACAAAAGCTCCCGAAAGCGAAAGCGAAAGCGAAACCAAGCGGATTACTTAGCCTGGCCCCTGGTAAGGGCGGTGCAGTTCTGCCTCAGGCAAATACACTTGATAATCACTACAATAGGCCCCTCCCCCAGAAGATCAACAAGAAATCCAGCCAAGACCAAGTTCACTTAACAAGGAGAGCAGCGGAACTCCAGAGGATGAGAAAGCAGAGCGTGGAATTCATGACTTTCTCCCCGTGATTCTTTAGTCTTGCAGTTAATTTAATTTTTTCTTTAATTTTTTTTCTTTTTCTCTTTTTCTGCTAAAATTTTTTTTAACTTTTACCCTTTTCTTATTTTAACATTTTTAAATAGTTTATCTTAACAATCCCTTTCCAATAAAATAATAATCTTTTTTGAACCTTCATTATTATAGTCATATTTTATCCTTCATAGTATTTAACTCTATTTTTTGTATTCACATAAGGGTTTTTTTCTTCTAAAAAATTTGGGGTACAATTTCCTCTAGTGGATCAAAATACACCCTAAATCTAGCTCCGGACTTGTTCTAGTCTCCAGCCTGAGCAAAGTCTCTCCACTTTCATTTTCTTTATTCTCCCAACCAACTTAATCAACTCCTTTTTTTTAGAAATTAAAAAATTTTGTTTTTCATCTTTATAGGCATATTCCATCCCTTCACTGTGTTTACCCTTATATACATTTTTCATTCTTTAAAATTTGGGGAGGTACTTTCTTCTAAGACACCAAAATACACCACAATTAAGTGGGTGACCCTGTCCTAGTCACCAGTCTAATATATATATATTTTTTTCTTTTTTTATATTTTTCTTTGTTTTATTTATTTTTAATTTCTTTTTTCTGAACTTCTTTTTATCCCCTTCCTCCCGCTCCCCCAACTTGGGGTCTCTTCTGATTTGGTTAAAGGGCAATTTCCTGGAGTCTCTGCCACCCTTTTAGTATTTTATTTGCTCCTTCATATACTCTTATCTGCAAAAAATGACAAGGCAGAAAAAATCACCACAAAAAAAAAGAACAAGAGACAGTACCAAAGGCTAGGGACCTAATCAATACAGACATTAGTAATATGTCAGATCTAGAGTTCAGAATGACAATTCTCAAGGTTCTAGCCGGGCTCGAAAAAGGCATGGAAGATATTAGAGAAACCGTCTCTGGAGATATAAAAGCCCTTTCTGGAGAAATAAAAGAACTAAAATCTAACCAAGTTGAAATAAAAAAAGCTATTAGTGAGGTGCAGTCAAAAATGGAGGCACTTACTGCTCGGATAAATGAGGCAGAAGAAAGAATTAGTGATATAGAAGACCAAATGACAGAGAATAAAGAAGCTGAGCAAAAGAGGGACAAACAGCTACTGGACCACGAGGGGAGAATTCGAGAGTTAAGTGACACCATAAGATGAAACAACATTCGAATAATTGGGGTTCCAGAAGAAGAAGAAAAAGAGAGGGGAGCAGAAGGTATATTGGAGAGAATTATTGTAGAGAATTTCCCTAATATGGCAAAGGGAACAAGCATCAAAATCCAGGAGGTGCAGAGAACCCCCCTCAGAATCAACAAGAATAGGTCCACACCTCGTCAACTAATAGTAAAATTTACAAGTCTTAGCGACAACGAGAAAATCCTGAAAGCAGCCCGGGAAAAGAAGTCTGTAACATACAATGGTAAAAATATTAGATTGGCAGCAGACTTATCCACAGAGACCTGGCAGGCCAGAAAGAACTGGCATGATATATTCAGAGCAGTGAATGAGAAAAACATGCAGCCGAGAATACTATATCCAGCTAGGCTATCATTGAAAATAGAAGGAGAGATAAAAAGCTTCCAGGACAAACAAAAACTGAAAGAATTTGCAAACACCAAACTAGCTCTATAGGAAATATTGAAAGGGGTCCTCTAAGCAAAGAGAGAGCCTAAAAATAGTAGATTAGAAAGGAACAGAGACAATATATAGTAACAGTCACCTTACAGGCAATACAATGGCACTAAATTCATATCTCTCAATAGTTACCCTGAATGTTAATGGGCTAAATGCCTCAATCAAAAGACACAGGGTATCAGAATGGATAAAAAAACAAAACCCATCAATATGTTGCTTACAAGAAACTCATTTTAGACCCGAAGACACCTCCAGATTTAAAGTGAGGGGGTGGAAAACAATTTACCATGCTAATGGACATCAGAAGAAAGCTGGGGTGGCAATCCTTATATCAGATCAATTAGATTTTAAGCCAAGACTATAGGAGATGAGGAAGGACACTATATCATACTCAAAGGGTCCATCCAACAAGAAGATCTAACAATTTTAAATATCTATGCCCCTAACATGGGAGCAGCCAACTATATAAACCAATGAATAACAAAATCAAAGAAACACATCAACAACAATACAATAATAGTAGGGGACTTTAACACACCCCTTACTGAAATGGACAGATCATCCAAGCAAAAGATCAACAAGGAAATAAAGGCCTTAAATGACACACTGGACCAGATGGACATCACAGATATATTCAGAACATTTCATCCCAAAGCAACAGAATACACATTCTTC
>PISX010030946.1:0-18031 GCA_004024625.1 Mellivora capensis
TCATTAATATTTAGGAGTATGGCTATATTCATTAATTTGTATTGCTAAATTCCATTATATGAATGTAGCACAGTTTATTTATACATTCCAAATTGATGTATGATTGAGTTGCCTCCTAGTTGATTGCTGCTATAAATATTTTATACATTTCTCCTTGGTACATGTATTTCCAACTGTCCTGTTTGCATTTATGACCCATCCTCTCTCCAGTGATGTGTAATACATCACGTGTGTTATATATCAAATCTCCAAACATGCATGTGCCCATTTCTGGGAACTCTCTTCTTTTTTTTGTTATATTTCATTTAAATTCAATTAATAACAGATAGTATATTATTAGTTTCAGAGGTAGAGTTCAGGGATTCGTCAGTTGCATATAACACCCAGCGCTCAATACATCAGGTGCCCTCCTTAATGCCCATCACCCAGTTACCCCATCCCCCCACCCAGTCCTCTCTTATAACCCTCAGTTTGCTTCCTGTAGTTAAAGTCTCTTATAGTTTGTCTCCCTCTCTGATTTTGTCATATTTTTTACCCCTTCTTTCTTCTATATGCCTCTGTTTTGTTTCTTAAAATCCACATGTGGTTATGTCATAGGATAATTGTCTTTCTCTGATTGACTTATTTTGCTTAGCATAATACCATCTAGTTCCATCCACGTTATTGCAAATGGCAAGATTTCATTTCTTTTGGTGGCTGCATAATATTCCATTGTATATATATACCACATCATCTTTATCTATTAATCTCATGATGGACATCTAGGTTCTTTCCATAGTTTGGCTATTTTGGACATTGCTACTATAAACATTCAGGTGCACATGCCCTTTTGGATTACTACATTTGTATCTTTAGGGTAAATACCCAGGAGTGCGATTGCTGGGTTGTAGGCTAGCTCTATTTTCACCTTTTTGAGGAACATCCATATTGTTTTCCAGAGTGGCTGCACCAGCTTGCATTTCCACCAACAGTATAGGAGGGTTCCCCTTTTTCTGCAACCTCGTGAACATCTATCATTCCTGACTTGTTAATTTCAGCCATTCTGACTGGTGTGAGGTAGCATGTCCTGTCATTTTGATCTGTATTTCCCAGATGGCAAGTGATGTTGAGTAGTTTTTCTGGTGTCTGTTGTCCATTTGGTTGTATTCTTTGCAGAAATGTCTATTCATGTCTTCTGCCCATTTCTTGACTCGACTATTTGTTCTTTGGGTGTTGAATTTGATAAGTTCTTTATAGATCTTGGGTACTAGCCCCTTATCTGAAAAGACATTTGCAAATACCTTCTCCCATTCTGTAGGTTGTCTTTTGGTTTGTCGACTGTTTCCTTTGCTGTGCAAAAGCTTTTTAATCTTGATGAAGTCTCAGTACTTCACTTTTGCTTTTGTTTCCCTTGCCTTAGGAGACACGTCTAGCAAGAAGTTGCTGCAGCCAAGGTCAAAGAGGTTGCTGAGTGTGTTCTCCTCTAGGATTTTGACCCATTCTTGTCTTACATTCAGGTCTTTAATTCATTTTGAGTTTATTTTGTGTATGGTGTAAGAAAATGGTCCAGTTTCATTCTTCTCCGTGTGGCTGTCCAGTTTCCCCAACACCATTTGTTGAACAGACTGTCTTTATTTCCACTGGATGTTCATTCCTGCTTTGTCGAAGATTAGTTGATGGTAGAATTGAGGGTCCATTTCTGGGTTCTCTATTCTGCTCCACTGATCTATGTGTCTGTTTTTGTGCCAGTAGCATACTGTCTTGAGGATTACAGCTTTGTAATAGATCTTGAAGTCCAGACTTGAGGGGCTAACAGCTTTAGTTTTCTTTTTCAACATTCCTCTGGCTATTCAGGGTCTTTCCATACAAATTTTAGGATTATTTGTTCCAGTTCTGTGGAAAATGGTGATGGTATTTTGATGGGGACTTCACTGTACATGTAGATTGCTCTGGGTAGCATGGACATTTTAACAATATTTCTTCTTCCTATTCGTGAGCATGGAATGTTTTTCCATTTCTTTGTGTCTTCCTCCATTTCTTTCATGAGTGTTCTCTAGTTTTCAGAGTACAGATCCTTTGCCTCTTTGGTTAGGTTTATTCCTAGGTTTCTTAAAGTTTTGGGGGGGCAATTGTAAATGGGATTGATTATTTGATTTCTCTTTCCTCTGTCTCATCGTTACTGTATAGAAAAGGAACTGATTTCCGTGCACTGATTTTTATACCCTCCACTTTGTTGAATTCCTATATGAGACTTAGCAACTTGTGGGTAGAGTCTTTTGGGTTTTCGACATTGAGTGTCATGTCATCTGTGAAGAGTGAGAGTTTGACTTCTTCTTTGACTGTTTGGAAGCCTTTATTCCTTTTTGTTGTCTGATTGCTGAGGCTAAGAGTTCTAGCACTGAGTTGAACAGCAGTGGTGAGAGTGGTCATCCCTGTCCTTTTCCTCACCTTAGGGGCAAAGCTCTCAGTTTTTTCCCATTGAGAATGATATTCTCTGTGGGCTCTTCGTATATGGCTTTTATAAGAATGATGTTTCCTCTATTCCTACACTGTGGAGAGTTTTAATCAAGAAAGGATGCTCTATTTTGTCAAGTGTTTTTTTGTGCATCAGTTGAGAGGATCATATGGTTCTTGTCCTTTCTCTTCTTAGTGTGATATATGGGATCTCTCTTCTTTTCCATTGGTTTCTTTGTCTGTTGCCATGTTGATGTTATGCTGCCCCAATCAATATTGCTTTACAGTATACTTTGATATCTTGTAGGGTATGTCCCTTTATCCCCACCCAATACATCTTCAAATGTGTCTGGGCTGTTTTTAGTCCTTTGTTCTTCTCTACACATTATGGAGCCAACTTCTTAAATTGTAGAATAATTATTTTAGGGATTTAAAATTGGCATTTCATTGAATCTATAGATGAATTTGAGGAGAACTAATATCTCCATAGTGAATTTTCTGGCCCATGAATAGGAAAAATTCCTCTATATTAGTATCATTCAAAACATGTTATAATTAACAATTCTATGCCTAAACGTCTTGGAGATCTTTTGCAAGAGATACCCCTACGTGATGTTATTTATATTTTAATACAAAGCTGTGATTACCAAGACAGCAGGGTACTGGCACAAAAACAGACACAGGGAGCAATAGAACTGAGTAGAGAGCCCAGATATGGACCCTCAACTCTGTGGTCAAATAATCTTCAACAAAGCAGGGAAAAATATGTAGTGGAAAAATGATAGTCTCTTTAATAAATGGTGCTGGGAAAATTGGACAGCTATGTATAGAAGAATGAAACTTGACCATTCTCTTACACCATACACTAAGATAAACTCAAAATGGATGTAAGACCTCAATGTGAGACAGGAATCCATCAAAATCCTAGAGGAGAACATAGGCAGTAACTCTTTGACATCAGCTACAGCCACTTCTTCCAAGACACGTATCCAAATGCAAAGGAAACAAAAGTGAAAATGAACTTTTGGGACTTCATGAAGATAAAAAGCTTCTGCACAGCAAAGGAAAGTCAACAAAACAAAGAGGCAACCCATGGAATGGGAGAAGACATTCACAAATGACACTACAGACAAAAGGGCTGATATCCAAGATCTATAAAGAACTTCTCAAACTCAACACCAAATAACAGATAATCAAGTCAAAAAATGGGCAGAAGAAATGTACAGACACTTGTCCAATGAAGACACACAAATGGCTAACAGACACATGAAAAATGTTCATCATCATTAGCCATCAGGGAAATCCAAATCAAAACCACATTGAGATACCATCTTACAGCAGTTAGAATGGCAAAAATTGACAAGGCAAGAAACAACAAATGTTGGAAAGGGTGTGGAGAAAGGGGAACCCTCTTATACTCTTGGTGGGAATGCAAGTTGTTGCAGCCACTTTGGGGAACCATGTGGAGATTCCTCAAAAAAAATTAAAAATAGAGCTACCCTATGACCCGGCAATTGCACTACTGGGTATTTACCTCAAAGATACAGAGGTAGTGAAAAGAAGGGCCATATGTACTCCAATGTTCATAGCAGCAATGTCCACAATAGCCAAATTGTGGAAAGAGATGAGATGTCCTCAAAAGATGAATGGGTAAAGAAGATGTGGTCCATATACACAATGGAATATTACTCAGCCATCAGAAAGGATGAATACACAACTTTTGTGTCAACATGGATGGGGCTGGAGGAGATTATGCCGAGTGAAATAATCGAAGCCGAGAAAATCAATTAACATATGGTTTCACTTACTTGTGGAACATAAGGAATAACAATAACATGGAGGACATTAGGAGAAGGAAAGGAAAAGTGAAGGAGAGGAAATCAGAGAGGGAGATTCACTGAGAAACAGGATTTTAGAGGGCCTAGCTGAAAAACAGGGTTTTAGAGGGGAGGGGACCAGGGGGATGGGTGACCCTGGTGGTGGGTATTAAGGAGGGCAAGTATTGCATGGAGCACTGGGTGTTACATGTAAACAATTAATCTTGGAACACTAGATCAAAGCTATGTATGGTGACTAACATAACACAAAAAATACATATATTTTAAAATTTACAGTTAAACATATAAGTATGCATGCGTATATTTAAATACACAAATATGTACATTACATTTCTTGGTGTGTTTTAGATTATTTCATAATCTGTTGCTGGAATGTGGAAACGCAATAGATTTTTTTGGTACATTGATTTAGTGTTGAGGAACACTCTTTTCAATATTTGTAATATATCTCAAAGGTATTTAGATTTTGTATATAGTAGGCAATGATAACATCAGTGAATAATGACAACTTTTGTTTTCCTTCAAAATTGGTAGGCTTGTCTCTTTTCTTGCCCAACAGCCCTGTCTGGAATCTCCAGTTCAATGCTGAAGGTTTTGTTTTGTTTTGTTTTGTTTTGATCATGACTGGGTCTTGTTTGAAATGCTCTGATTTGGGCACCTGGGTGGCTCAGTGGGTTAAGCCTCTGCCTTCGGCTCAAGTCATGATCTTGGGGTCCTGAGATAGAGGCCTGTATCAGGCTCCCTGCTCAGCGGGGAGCCTGCTTCCCCCTCTCTCTGCCTGCCTCTCTGCTTACTTGTGATCTCTCTTTCTCTGTCAAATAAATAAATAAAATCTTTAAAAAGAAATGCTCTGATTCCACCTATTTTGGTAATTACTTTCATTATCTGTTCTCTGTGACCATCTGGGATGTTTGTTTTGGTCATGTCAGTAAACACTTTCATTGGAGGCTGTAATCTCTTGAAGGTTTTAGGGGTGATCCTAACCTGAGATAAATGGTTATTAGCCGTAATGTGGAAAGTAATCAGCACATAAGCAGAGCTGTGAAAGCCTCCATTTGCCAGTGGTCTGTTCTAGACTCTTTGGTTACCTTCAAAAGCATGGACTGAGTTGAAGGCTGGTTTTCTTTGCTTCTGGGACCGTTAGATCAGGGAGCGTTCAGGTTTGCCTCAGGGATTGGACCATTCCTCCCAACTAAGAAGATGGACCTGCTGTAGGGATGGGAAAGTGGATAGGGAATGTCTCTTCCCAACCTGCTGGCAAGAGGGAGAAGGGCTTTGAATGAGGGCACTTGTCCTGAATCAGGACACTAATGTCCTGAGGCTTACGTTCAGTGCTTTTCCTTCTTCAAAATGAAAATATCTTATTACTTCTCCTGTTAATATATGATCACTGTATCACTATATGATATTCATATAAGCCTCTCATACTTCTTATATATTTTCCTTAGGTATTGTAAAATTTTTCTAACTGTGGTGAATTATGTACAATCCCTCTTGTGTACTGTCTTAATATTGCTTGTAGTTTTGGCATTTAGTAAATTTTCTTTAGCTAAACAACATTGGTGGATAGTATTCTTTTTTTCCTTCTTTTCAATATTTATGTTCCTTGTTTTCCTCATCTCATCTAATTATCTAGACTGCAAAATGATGTAGACATTGAAAGCTGGTGACCTCATCCAAGTTGTAGACATACTGCTTGCTGATGTTCTGATACTTCCTTTCATGTTAGGAGTAGTTTCTTCTATTGAAGTGTGCTACTTTTAAAAAGTCAGAAATCTATGTTAAGTTTTATCAAGTGACTTCTCAACATCTGTTGATCAGATCACTTTTTCTTTTTGGATCTATTAATAAACTGGTTGCAATAGATCTCCTAGTGTATCCTAATGTTAGAAAACTTGAACCCCTTAAAAACTGGGTCCTATGTGTGATGTGTTTAATATGCAATGATTTAAAACTACTTAGGTTCAGTAAGTGACTTTTTTCATTTGATCAAGTTTCTTTGCTCATTCATCATCATCTTATTCTTTCAAACGTCTTTATGCTAATACTTGTCTACTGTTATTTTCTCTTAAAATTTTCACAAGCATATATGCATATGCTTGTGATATAAATATATATATAAATATATATATAAATATATATATATATAAATATATATATATATTTTTTAAGATTCTATTTATCAGAGAGAAAGAGAAAGGGGGAGAGAGAGAACAAGTGGGGGAGGGCAGAAGGAGAGGGAAAAGACTCCACACTGAGTAGCTGAGCAGAGTCTGACCTGGCTCCATCCAAGGACCCTGGGATCATGACCTGAGCCGAAGGCAGCTGCTAACTGACTGAGGCACCCAAAAGCCCCTAACAAGCATATGAATACTTTTGTTATTTCAGTATCAATGCAGTGAATTATAGTCACACGATTCCCCTTCCTTCCATATCCTTCATAAGATGAGACCTTCAATGTGTTTTAACTATACTTCTTTTTCTAAAATTCTCAGTTTAATTAAGTCATCTAGAATTGTAACTGGAGTTATACCATTGCTTTGTTGTCACTGTTTACCCTGATGCATTTCCTAATAATTCCTTCATATATTTGTCTTTGCACATTGGGTATTAAGCGTTTATTAGACTTTATCAGTCTTCAGACATTTGACCATTCCCCACTGTGTCTTATATACCATTCCTTCCATTACGTCCCAGTCCTTCCATTATGTATTTTTAGCTGTTTTTTGGGAATACTTTATAAATAAAATTTCTTTTTGAGAAAGGAATTATAGAGGTGTGTGCTCTCTGTGTTTGCATGTGCCAACATTTCAACTCTCATATTGGTACAATGGTCAGTGTAGGAGAATTCTGGACTTGCAGTCCCCTATGTACTAGAGCTATTTGAAAGTCAAAAACAAAACTCGAAGTGTTATCTTTCTGGGACATCAAGTAGTTCAGTATGCACCTGAGAGATAGACAACTCCAAGGCTTGATCAATAGTATATACTTTTGTCCAAGTGCTTCTAGAATGGGGCAGAAATATCCCATTAAATGTTTCCTGTTCACGTAAAGCCTTCTGTGTAATCATATTTGCCTATGCACCTTTGATGAAAGTGGCCCTTTATCTTATCCTCAGAGACCCTCCTGAGAGAAACTAGGCAATAAAGATCTATCAGAACCCCCCCCACTATCACTGGATGACATGTTCACATAGGACCAGGTTCTTCACAGAGGACTTCATGTCCTTGTTCCTGAGGCTGTAGATGATGGGGTTGAGCATAGGGGTCACCACCCCATAGAAGAGGGAGGTGAGCTTGTCTGAAATTCCTGCTTGTCTGCTCCTAGGGGGTCCTTGGATTTGGGCTTCCCATACATGAAGAGGATGGTCCCATAGAAGATGACCATGACTGTGAAGTGGACAGAACAGGTGGAGAAGGCCTTTTTCCTCCCCTCAGTTGATGGGATCCTCAGGATGGTAGCAATGATAAACACATAGGAGACAAAAATGAATAGAACTGGAATGCCCAGAAAGATCACACTGTCCACTGCCATACTGATTACTTTGATGGAGATGTCAGGCCAACCTCAGAATATCCAGGATCTCACAGATAAAGTGGTTGATGACATTGTCCCCACAAAAGGGTAGTCGCATCACTAAGGATATTTGCATCATGGCAGTCATGCTTCCAGCTGCCCAGGAGCCATGGGCACAAGGGCAGCCTTGCTCATGACCACAGGGTATCTAAGGGGGATACAGATGGCCACATAGCAATCAAATGCCATCATGCCCAGAAGCCCATACTCTGCCTCCCATGGCAAAGGAGAGAAGTATCTGCTTATCACAGGCTGAAAAAGAGATGGTTTTCCTGGGTCTTAGGAAGATGTCAAGAATCTGGGGGACTGAGAAGGTTGTGTAGCAGATGTCTAGGATTGAGAGTTTCTCCAGGAAGAAGTACATGAGCATGTGCTACTAGGTGGTAGGCAGAGTCACCATGATGATGACCCCATTGCCCAGCGGGAGCACTACATACATCGGGAGAATGAGCACAAAGCTCATAGCATAAAAATGAGCACATTTGCCATAGGAGGAAATACTGGGTCTGTTGGCCAGAAGGGACTCAGGGACCAGAACTATCTTCATGTACCAGAAGGAGGAGATTTGGAGCATCTTCTGGTGAGGCACTAAGCTGATTTAGGAGTGAAGGTAACCACTATTGGAAGGCAGAGTTAAGCATAATTCGAGGAAGAATTTGCTAGGACTAAGTGAAAAATCTAGAATCTGATGTATTGAATTGTCTGTCACTGGAGATATCCAAGCAAATGTGCACTGCCTAGGGTCAGGGACATTGGAGAGGAACAGCATGCATCCTGTGCATAGGGTTGAACAAGAAAACCTCCTGAATCCTCTTCTACAAATGATATTTCAAGGCTTCACCAAGTGTCAGAAGTTTGCTTAAATGGCTGCTAGATGCCAATTGTGTATTTGCAATAGCAAGATTGTTTCCTTACCGGTACAAAGTAGAAGTTAGGAATAGGACTAACATAAGGATGTGAAATTTTATTAACCAAATAGGCATCCTTAGGGAATTCATTCTTTCTTGTTTTAAGATTTTATTAATTTATTTGAGAGAGAGAGAGAGAGAGAGAGAGAGAACAGCAAGGGGAGCAGCAGGCAGAGGTACAGGGAGAAGCAGGGTCACCTGAGCAGGGAGCCCAACACATGCTCTATTCCAGGACCCTGGGACCCTGCCCTGAGCTGAAGGTAGCTGCTTAACCGATGGAACCACCCAGGAAATCCCTTAGGCAATGCATTCTTAATAAATATATGAAAATGTAAATATCACTTTAAGCAAAACCTTCCAACTTCCAAGATCTAGTCTCAAAATTGGACTCACTTTCTAAATTCTCTTTCGAAAAAAGTCTGCCATATTCAAAGAACTTCATAGAACTTGCCATAAAAACTTGCTTCTATTCATTTGCTAACACCTCTGAATCTTTCATTTACCTTGTGTGTCTATTACTTTATATAGGGACGGTGTCTTACTCTGTTCCACATGGCACACAGCACTGGGCAGCATTCATGATATGACCAATACTGGTATCTAATAGTTCCATTGTGCTTACCCTTTACAAAGCACTTGTTTACAATAAGTAATTCGTGTGAAATCAAGTGGTTAGATGTTAAAATATGATGAAATAGACTGAAAATGGTTAGGCAACTAACCGAAACTCATAGATAAGAAAAAGCTTGCTTGTTTTTATCCTGCTGAGCTATGGAGGCTCAGGAAATGTTACCGAGTTTACATCTCTTGGACGTTCAATGTATACTGTAGCATATTAAAGACTTCGTGAAGTCCTGAAACAAAGAAACATGTCAAATATTAGCCCCCAAAGCCTTCAAATATATTTAGCCTCTGTCTATCTATCTGTCTATATCTCTATCATCTTTCTTTTTTCTAGAATGTGGGTTACCCTCCAACCAAATACTAGCCTTTCTAGTGGGAATTGTTTCAAGTGTTGAGCATCAAATTTAAACTCTATACCCCTTCTTGCCATTAACTTCCTAGCAGTGTTTCATAATGTGAAGTGCATTGAGAAAAAATAGCCTCAATTTTCTCATAGCTAAGAAGAAATGGAGTGTTCCAGAATAGCTTGTTCCCACCCAAAAGCTCTCTATCTGGAGAACTTGTCTTTGTCTCTTCTTATACTTCAGCCAAACTGACTCTATTTCAAAAACGGTCCAAGGGGCACCTGGGTGGCTCAGTTGGTTAAGCGACTGCCTTCGGCTCAGGTCATGATCCTGGAGTCCTGGGATCGAGTCCCGCATTGAGCTCCCTGCTCGGCAGGGAGTCTGCTTCTCCCTCTGACCCTCTCCCCTCTCATGCTCTCTCACTCTCTCTCTCCTCTCTCAAGTAAATAAATGAAATCTTTTAAGAAAAAAAACAGTCCAAAATGAAAATTCCTACTTCCTCCTTGTTCCTGTGACTCTCCTGGGGAATCCAGGATGGATGGCAACAGTGCTAGGAGTGCCCTCTCTCCTCTGTGCACTGACTGACTGTGTAGCTCAGACACAGTGCAGGCCTTTAACCAAGCTCACTCTGATAGATCCTCTTTCCTTGGTTTTATCATGTGTTCAGAATGTCTTTGTGTATTCAATTAGAGATCCATTGTGTGACCTCTGTTAAAACTCTCAGCTATGGCTAAAACTCAGAAGATACACTCCAAAAAGTTAAACATTCTTTGAAAATAGACTGAAGGGCAAGAGAGGATTCTGGATCACATGACTTGTCTTTTGGAAGGCAGCTATAATGATCAGAAGTCCTTTATCCCATAGAGTGGGAACACAGAGGAGCCCTCCATCACTGGGTGAAACATTTCTGAGCCACCAGGTTCTTCACAGCAGCCTTCACGTCCTTGTTCCTGAGGCTATAGATGATGGGGTTGAGCATGGGGGTCACGACCCCATAGAAGAGAGGGATGAGCTTGTCTGAAAGGTCTTCTTTGTCATTACCTAGGGTATCCTTAGACTTGGGCTTTGTATACATGAAAAATAAGGTCCCATAGAAGATGACCACCACAGTGAAGTGGGCAGAGCAGGTAGAGAAGGCCTTTCTCCTCCCCTCAGCTGAGGGGATCCTCAGGATAGTAACAATGATGAACACATAGGAGACAAAAATGAACAGAACTGGGGCCCCCAGGAAGATCACATTAGCCACCCCCATGCTGATCACATTGATGGAGATGTCAGCACAGGCCAACTTTAGGACAGCCAGTAGCTCACAGGCAAGGTGGTTGATGACGTTGTTCCCACAGAAAGGAAGCTGAATTGTCAAAGATGTGTGTACCACAGAAGCCGTACAACCAATAGCCCAGGAGCTGACAGCCATGGGCACATATGTAGCCTTGCTCATAACCACGGGATACCTGAGGGGGTTACAGATGGCCACATAGCGATCAAATGCCATCATGCCCAGAAGCACACACTCTGTGGCTCCCATGGCAAAGGAGAGAAACATCTGAATGGCACAGGCTGAGAAGGAGATGGTTTTCCTGGGGGTCAGGAAGCTGTCGAGAATAAGGGGGACTGCAGAGGTTGTGTAGCAGATGTCCAAGAAGGAGAGGTTCCCCAGGAAGAAGTACATGGGGGTGTGCAGGCGGGAGTCAAGGATGGTCAACAGGATGAGGACCCCGTTTCCCAGCAGGATGACCAGGTACATCAGAAGGATGAGCACAAAGAATATTTTCTCCAGCTTTGGGTAGGCTGAGAGTCCCAGGATTATGAACCCTGCCACAGGGGAGGACCAGTTGGCTTTTTCCATGTGCTATCCCTTCTGTCATCAGCCAAGGACAAAGGCAGCAAAGGAGGCTTTCTTGAGAAACGTCTCAGGCATCTGGTACACCATCACTCTGTGCTACAGAACGGGACAACATTGTGCATCAGAGATAAATGACTGAAAGAGACAGTAGGTAGGATTGTGGTTAGATCTTAGATGGGGGACGGTCAGGGCTGGAAGAGGGCTTACAAATACTGCACTGAGGCCCAGAGAGGGGAAGTGACCTGTCCAAGTCTTCTGAGCAAGGTGGTGATAGAGACAGGACCTGAGCCCAGCAGAGGTAATCCCCAGTCAAGGAGGACTTTTCCTCTTCTTTTGATGAGCATGGGAAAATGCTGTAAATTATTTATATTTGATGTAAATGAATAGAAATTTCATTTAATCTGGGCTTTCCTAGATTCATAGAGAGGAGAATCCCCAAACGGATCCTATTCTTACAACTACCAAAATTTCAAGCCTCATTAAACATTGATTACATTTGGAAGGAACTTTTTAAAAGTACTTATCCCCATCCAGACAGAATAAGCCTAGGTAAAAGTTCAACCATACGAGGGATCCTTCCTTAACTGCCCACCCTCAGCAACAGACTTGCCTATTGTCAGAATTGGGATCTGCCTATTCTAATACATATTAAAGGCAATATGTGGGGGAGGTTCCCTCACGGGGAAGAATTTATGAAGACCACAGAAGGAGTAATTGGAGTGAGTGAACCCACACTATGGGATGACAGCCATGCAGCTTACTGACCAGTTAACTCAGTTCTTAATAACTGGGCCGACTGTAAGTTATTAGACAGCAGGATGTACGGCATTAACATCTAATACATCGAATCCCAGGGCATTAGAATATTGGTGACATTCGTAGTCAGGGATGACTAAGGAATGTTTTTTTTCTTTTTTCCTTTTCATGTTTATATTGTATTCTTCTGTAATATTCTGGCTCTCTGCCTCCATTCTTGGGTTCCCCACAAGCAGCTAGCTTATGGGAAGACTTGCATGCCTTTGGGTAGAGTATTTACAGACTCTCAGCTACAATTGCCAGACTCTGTATTCAGAATTCTCATTTGTAATATTTCTATAGGTTTTTCTTAATTGCAGTGGTATGTACATGCGTGTATATGTGTGTGTGTCATGTATGTGTGTGTAGGTGTGGGCAGAGGGTAGATGACAAGTGGTTAATATTAATACCAATTAATTAATAATCCAAATTTAATTAAATCAATAATCTATTAATCAATTAGATAATTAATAATTAATAATATTATATTAATATCAAAGAACATCTATTCGAGACATTATCATTCAGGTGTCATTGGTAAAGTATGCAAAACTCAGAGGAGCCAAAGATTTGCTTCTTAAGATTGACCACCAGAGCCGGGATTGGATCACAGTCCCCAAATCTGGGTTCTTCCCACCAAATAGCTGCCGCACTGTCTTACACAGATGTTGGAGAGAGTCTGTCTCTGCAGTACCAGCTCTGTGTACTCTCTGCTCTGTCTCATAGCCCAGCGTGCTCTTGCTTCAGTCATGGTTGGAGTTTATGTGAGATACTCTGTCAGGCAGAGTGACTCCTGCCCTGCATTGACCCTGGACTTTGTCACCCTTGGCACTAGTGACACTTGGGGCTGGAGAGTTCTTTGTTGTGCGGGGCTGTCCTGTGCATCGGAGGATGTTTAGGACCATCCCTGACCTCTGCCCACCTGCTGCCAATAACACCTGCTCCTTGAGCTGTGACCACCAAGTGTGTCTCCAGACACAGCCAAATGTTTCCGGGAGGAGAAGGAGGTACAAGTTTTGCCCTGCAGAGGAGCATTGCTCTGAGTCAGGAGAGATTTCCCTCATGATGCAACCATGGGTTTCATGATATTTTCTGTGCAGGCTTAGGGCCCTTCCCCCATCCTTCAATTCAGCATGTGAGGGTGCTCCCGTCTGCTCAGTGCAGGCCCACTCTGGGTGTTCCACCATGAACCTCTGCCCCAACTCATCTCCCATGCCTCCCAGTGGCTCTTCCAGCCTCTTCCTTTCCCCATAAAAGGCAAAGAAAACACTGCAGTCCATGCCACAAGCAGGATTCAATAGGGATAAAGATATGCTGTGGCTGGAGAGGTCAAGGAGAGTATCTTCCATTAGAGAAGCCATCCTATCCACTCCCATGAGCCAGAGCTGTGCACACAGAAGCTTCTTCTCATGAGCAGTGTGCTGTGGGCATGAGTGATGGGCAGGATTTGACCCACATGAGAGCTTCAGCCCCAGAAGTCCTTAGTGCCCACCATGTTAAAATTGCTGAACGAAAGCTAGTTCAATTGGAATGAACAGAACGGCTAGGAGGATCTTGCACAATGAGCCCAGAGCTGTGGGACCTGTCCCTGCCTGGTACATATATATTCCGTGTAGCCTGAGCAAGTCCCAGGTCTTGATTTCCCCATATGCGTCACAAAAACACTCCCAGGCCATCCCAACTCTGTCATGGACTACCCAGCACTGTCCTCACCAGGCAGGGAGCAGTCTTGGGTGAAGGTTACAGCCCCTTCCTTTGGTTTAGTGTGTGTGTGTGTGTGTGTGTGTGTGTGTGTGTGTGTGTGAGTGAAGAGATGATCTGAATCCTTGGTTTCCCATCAAGATATGGCCAGCAGTAAATAGTGCCGTGTCAGGCTTTGGAGGAGACTCGGGATGGAGGGAAACAGAGAGCTCTGACACCTATAGCCCCAGGTGGACAGGAGTCAGCCTGTGACAGTAGGAAAGGAAGGGAAGCTCTTACCTTTGTGGCTGCATCCTATGGGTGTGACACCTGGGTCTGGTCACTACTTATCTCTGGAGCCATCAGACATCTGAGAAAAGAAAGGGAACAGAGGCTCCTGGGTGACACAGTTGGATAAGCAGCTACCTTCAGTTCAGGTCATGATCTCGGGATCCTGGGATCGAGTCCCACATTGGGTTCCCTACATGGTGGGGAATCAGCTTGTCTCCCTCTCCCACTTCCCCTCCCCACCACTCATGCTCTCTCTCTCTCAAATCAGTAAATAAAATATTAAAAAAGAAAAGAAGGGAACACAACGAACTCCATGCATTATTAAACAGCCTTTCTGGAGAACAGTTTGCACAGAAGAACAGAAACTTAAAAAACTCATATAACTCAGCAATTCCACCTCTTGGAAAAAATTCTAAAGGAACAATGAGAATGGAGGGCCAGTGTCTCTCAATAAAGACATCCATCACAGCCATATTATGAATGAATACAGGAAACAAAATAACTGTCTACCAATAAATACCTAATGGTGCACTTCATATAGTGGAATATTAGACATTAAAGTTATATTTATAATTTTTACACAGCTGCATCATTACACTTCAGTAATACATGAGAGAATACAAAATTGTACACACTGGTTTGATCTCAATCAGGTAAGCAATATATTTAATTAAGAGTGACTAAAAGGAGGGGTGCCTGGGTGGCTCAGTGGGTTAAAGCCTCTGCCTTCGGCTCAGGTCATGATCCCAGGGTCCTGGGATGTCCTGGGATGTCCTGGGATCAAGCCCCGCATGAGGCTCTCTGCTCAGCAGGGCGCCTACTTCCCCTTCTCTCTCTGCCTGCTTGTGATCTCTGTCGAATAAATAAATAAAATCTTTTTAAAAATTGTAAAAAAAAGTGACTGAAATGAAGTTATAGCAAAATCAATAGGGATTCCTCTTTGTACCTCTTCAATATTACCAGATTTTCTTTTTTTTTAACTTTTTAATTATTTTGAGAGAGATAGAGCTGTTGTGGGAGCAGGTTGGGGAATGAAGGGCAGGTGGGTTTCAAGCAGACTCCTTACTGAGCTCACAACCTGAAGAAGGCTCAGTCACACAACCATGAGATCATGAGCTAAGCTAATATCAATAGCAGGAAGCTTAACCACCAGAGTCACAGGTGCCCTGATATTATCAAATTTTCTAATACAATGCCCTGCCACCACCTCTAACTATGTTTGAAGCAGAAGATAGTGTTTCTGACCTGTGGTCACAAGGTCAAGAGTAGCCTTATGTTACATATCACTATCTAGGTCACTTACCTCACTGTGGCTCATCATGTGGCCATTTTATCATCTTGCATTGTCACAGGAAGAAAGGGAGCCCAGTGTAATAAGATACTGTGAGGGAGAGACCACATTCACATAACTTTATTATGGGATGTCGATATAATTATTGCATGTTATTATTGGTTATTGTTAACCTCTCACTGTGTCAGATTTATAAATTAAACTGTATCATAGGTATATGTATGTAGGAAGAAACGGGATACATATAGTTCAGTACTATCTGTGGTTTGAGGCATCCACTGGGGGTCTTGGGAGGTATCCCCATGAATAACGAGTAGAAAGAAAGTGAGGAGAACAGAACTAGCCACAGACTGGGCATCACAGACAGGATGGGTCCCAGCTTGCCTGTCTGCCTACCTCTGACCCCGTGAAAGGCTCAGTCTTCTGGGAAATCTCAGCAGGATGGGGTGGAAATCAGGCTGCCTTCTTCCCAGGACTCTGGGCTCCTCCCAGGGAGGATGGAACAGCAGTGTCAGGGCAAGGCTTGGTCAGTGGTGAGCTCTGTAGAGCAGGAGGGACTGCCTGGGCTTAGCCTCAGCTGTTCCTCCCTGCTCCAGCATCAGCTGCTCACAGATGGTTGCAGCTGGAAGGTGCTTAGAGCAGAGGCAGGGGGAGGAGGAAAGTCATCTTCAGTAAATGCTCTGCAAAAGTCATGGCCAACAAGCTTGTCCCCACCACAGCCCAGCGCTCCCCACCTGCATCCTGCTTGTAGCCATTTCTCGAGTCTCCTGATCCTGGAGCCAATATTCAGCTCCTCACTGTGCCCTGGGACAGAACCTGGATGCCAGAGAAGGACCCCAGACACTCTCCTGCTGCAGTTCTTTCACCTCTGAGACCCTGTGTCTTCTTTTTCCCCATATAGCCCCGTGGAAACTTCTAGCCTCTGGTGGGGTTTCTCTCACATCCTTCCTCCTAGATGTGCAGGCTAACTGGGTGTCTCAGCTACAGACTCTTCATGGAGAGGACCTGTCATCCTGGTCTGAAGCCCAGAAATCCCATGGGTACATCTTCCCCAGCAGTGAAAGGAGTCCTCAAGAAGCAGCTGTGAACTCCTACAGGGACCCTGTTGGTCCCAGAAGGGATTTAAAGTTTGGAATGTCAAACGTGCACAGGGTACAGGCCCTGTACATACCTGGGTCCTCCAGGGACCATCTCCCTGTCCCAATTAGAGATAACGACTGGGACACAGTCACCTGGAGATGGAGAAGAGGGTATAGCAGATGCTGGTTTCCTCCTGAGCTTTCCCTGGGCTCCCAGAGAAGCCAGTGCCTGATGCAGGGCCAGAGTATGTTGTCCCCCTGCTGAGTCCTTGACATCCTGAATGGGGAGGCAGGACACATATCTCGCAACAGCAGCAGCAGAACTGGCTACACTGAGTGAGGTGTTCCCATGTGCCAGGCACTGTGACAGACACTTCACAAACCTTCATTTTAACATTTCCTCCACTTCCTCACCAGCACATGTTATTTCTTGCCATATTGATTCTTGGCATTCTGAGTTGTGTGAGATGGTATCTCACTGTCGGTTTAATTTACATTTCCCTGATGATAATGATGTTGAGCATTGTTTCATGTTTCCTTTAGCCCTCTGTAGGTCATCTTTGGAGACATATCTATTCAGATCCTCTGCCCATTTTTTATCAGATTATTTTCTTCGTGTTGAGTTGTATTTTATATATATATATATATATTTTTTGGGGGGGTAGTATCCAAATATATTGTTTGCAAGTATCTTCTCCCATTGAGTAGGTTGCCTTTTCGCTTAGCTGATGATTAACTTCACTGTGCAAAAGCTTTTTTTATTTGGCCATTCTAACTGGTGTGAGGTGGTATCTCAATGTGGTTTTAATTTGAATCTCCCTGATGACTAGTGATGATGAACATTTTTTCATGTGTCTGATAGCCATTTGTATGTCTTTATTGGAGAAGTGTCTGTTCATATCTTCTGCCCATTTTTTGATATGATTATATGTTTTGTGTGTGTTGAGTTTGAGAAGTTCTTTATAGATCCTGGATATCAACCTTTTGTCTGTACTGTCATTTGCAAATATCTTCTCCCATTCTGTGGGTTGCCTCTTAGTTTTGTTGACTGTCTCCTTTGCTGTGCAGAAGCTTTTGATCTTGATGAAGTCCCAAAAGTTCATTTTTGCTTTTTTTTCCTTTGCCTTTGGAGACATATCTTGAAAGAAGTTGCTGTGGCTGATATCAAAGAGGTTACTGCCTATGTTCTCCTCTAGGATTCTGATGGATTCCTGTCTCACACTGAGGTCCTTTATCCATTTTGAGTTTATCTTTGTGTACGGTGTAAGAGAATGGTCGAGTTTCATTCTTCTACATATAGCTGTCCAATTTTCCCAGCACCATTTA
>PISX010030947.1:0-18041 GCA_004024625.1 Mellivora capensis
AGTATTGGATCTGTTTATCCTCGCTACTAGAAGTATGTAGAACTTTTCTCCTGGGGTGTTCCCCTCCCCTGTTGCCTTTTCAAAATGTAAAAAGTTCAGGGGAAAAAGGTGTAACTGAATTCCAGTATTGTTAAATGTAGGCAGTGTTCACTGTTATACTGCAGTTGGAATTTGTTATATTGCTTTAGTTATGAATCATGTCAGTAATTACCTGAGGGCAGTGTTATTCAAGTACAAACAAGAAGGAAGATAGCAATTGTAGAAGAAAAGCTCAGAAAGAACTTCTGTGCTTATGGACCTGTGGAAATGGAAGCAGTTGTACTCTTGTTCAGAAGGTCTTCTATAAGGTCATGATGTTAGGAAATTTCTTGAATATAATCTTAGAATTTTCAGTCTCTAAACTTGTAGTTATATCCTAACTGTAATAGGAACAGTTCTGGAATCTGAATGTGAAAGAAACAAAAAGTAGAAGTATCTTATGAGATAATCTATTTTAATTAATATTTTCTAAATTCCTTCAGCAATATGAGAAGCTATTATTATTAATGAGTTTAGTAAAATTTTAGATACACTCTGGGGCGATTGTGCCTAAATCATTTAATTAAGTTCTGTTACTTTTCATAATAAAATAGGACCAACTTTTTGATATTTATCTTTTCTAAATATTTATGACATGTTCTTGAAACTGAGTGGTCACAACCTAGTCTATTTCAAAATGCACATCAGTGGCCCATGTGTGTTTGGTTTAATTAATTTACTGATTGGTTCTTTGTATTTTCTAGTATTGTCAGAAATAGCCAAATATCAAAAGCATTTATGGTATCTTTCTGTAAGTGTGGATTTAGAACTGATTAGGAAATGTAGAATAGGAAACAGCTGGATTTGCTTCTCTTTCAAAAACTTTATATTCTTCTTACTGAGTTTCAGTGTTTCTTGCCTCTGTTAAAATGTAACATAATTTCTCTTTTAAGATTTGATTATACTCCAAAGACTAACAAAAATCTGCCTTGCTATCTTGTATTTAAATTCATTTCCTTTTTAGAGTTTAATATCTGATCATTTTTGTCCTTACTAATAAATTAATAAGAACTTATTTTTATTAATATCTGATCATTATCCTTACTCTTTCTATATTTTAAGATAATTAAAAGTTTTTCATTTTTATATTGAGTAACACTAGTTTTTATAACTTAAGTTTTGTCATTTTGGTTTTTTTCTTTTCAACAGTAAAAATGAGAAAGGTGGAAAAGTAAAATGACTCCTCTCTTACCAATACATGAGTCAGTCCTAAACAAAAATGAACATAGGATTTCCTAATCCAATACTGAACTCATAAAAATATAAACTTGTTCTTAAAAATATGAAATTTTGCATTGTCTTTGTAACAAGCATACTGGAAACTTTCAGTACTATGTACTTTTTTTTTTTTTTTTCAGTACTACGTGCTTTTAAACCAGGATCTAACTCACATATTTAAAAAAGTTCTTCTGAAAATAAACTTTTCCACAGTCCAGTTTCAAGTGAAGAATAAATGGCATGGGTGGATGGAGATTGCCATGATAATGCAAAAATGATATACCTGACCTTTGTGATTATTTCTGGGGGAAGAACAACAACTTTTTCCATAATCTCTTACAGACAGACTATTTATAATTGTCCCTTTCGATTTTTTAAACACATGTCCATATTTTTCCCTTCTCTTTATATCAAAATTATGTGTGTTTCTGTCTAAAAAAGACTTATAAGAGCACAACACAAAATATAGCAATTTTTGCCCAACAGTTTTGAAACCAGTTATGTTGGCCATCAGCAAAAATCACATATGTGACATTTAAGCCAAAAGTATAATTTTTAGTGCTGTTTTAATATTTATTTTTATTTCAATAAACTGCTTTTCATTATACATAAAATCCTTTCCTTTGGAAAGCCTAAAGTTAGTCCAGTATGAATATTTTACACTCATATAATGAAATGAAAGTTCTTTATTTTAAAATAAAGAATTGTAATAAAGTGATTCATAGGTTTTTTTGACCTATTAATATATGAGCTAACAATAACTGGTTAAATAGTTTAAAATATTAACATTTTTTAAAGAAAGTAAGTTGAAAGTTATGTTGCTCATAATTAATGGATTTGCTTTGTTTTGATGAAAAAGTCCTTTGCATATTATTTTTCAGTAGGAGTAAAAGGGTTTAAGTAGTATGTTTTCTTGTTTAATTTATACTGTGCAATCACTTTTATTATTTATTTATTTATTTATTTATATTTCAATTAGTCAACATATAATATACCATTAGTTTCAGATGTAGTGTTCAACAATTCATCAGTTGTGCATAACACCCAGTGCTCATCACATCACGTGTGAAATTGCTTTTAAAAATGAGAATATTTCTGGTTCAAAATAGCAAACTGACCACACACCTTTACCTGCTTCCTCCCCCCAAGCCCCTCCAAAAGTTACAGAAAGGAAAAATAAAAAGCACACGTGGGGGTGAAATCCTGCAATACTGAGACGATAAAGTAGAAGAACTATGGAGGGAAGTTGAGCGATTGATTCAGGTTTGAGGATAAAAAGTAAATGACGGATATATTGGAGGATTGAACAAAGTTGATAAAACTACAGCTCTGATGCACACAGGAAAGAGCTCCGGTGCAAGTGGGAGTCTTAGCCTCCAAGCTCAAAGTAGCAGTTATAGAGAGTAAGGCAGCAATCAGGAGAATTTTTTTTTTTTTAAAGTGCTGTCTGCCAGTAGCTCTCAAACATGAGCATGCACCAAAATGACCTGGAGGGCTTGTTAAAACACAGGTCACAGATTGCTGGGTGCAACCCCAAATTTTTTGGGTAGTGCCCAAGAATTTATATTGCCAACATGTTTCTAGGCAATACTGTTGTTGCTGCTCTGGCCACTATATTTTGAGAACGTTGGTCCATGGAACATTTGGACCAGTCCCCCACCTCAGTCCATGCCAGCCTTTTAGAATCAGGAAAATGCACATTCCTCTGTACTAATGAATTAGAAAAAGATGCCCCTTTGGATACAGGTTCCCCTGATTTGGTATGCAGAATTTATGCTGAAGCCCTGTGCTTTTGTGAAGGGTACAAACTATACAAATACGTGTATGACCCCACCCCAACTTTTGTGTATACACACACACACACACACACACACACACGGTACCTACAGCTTCCTGCTGAGTCTATAAGAGAAGCAGAGCAGAAAAGTAGGTAAATCTATAGATTTATCTAATTTACCTAACTTACCTAATCTATAGACTTCTATAACAGATTTGAAGAAAAAAATGATATAGGAAAGGTAATTCTGCTTAAGATGAAAATGCATCAAATTACTGTGCTGTGAGATTATGTTGCCCTAACTTTGGTATTTTTTGGGTAACCTCAGAATATCTATGGCCAAAAGAAAGATCAGATTAAAAAAATAATAACAAAAAGTTTTCCAAAACAAGAAGGTCCAGTGGAAAGGGTTCATAGGTCCAAGTGGGATAAATGAATGTGGATACATCTTGATGAAAAATTCAGAATTCCAAATGTAGTGAGAAAATCATAAAAGCTTCCAGCAAGAAAAAAGTAAGTTATTTACAGTGGAGTAAGATCCAGATCAGCATCAATGTTTTTAGCAGGAGTACTGATATCTGATAACCTAGAATTCTGTGTCTAACCTACATGTCAAACAGGAGGGTAAAATGAAACAATTCCCAGAAATCTAAGACTCAGAAGGTCTATCTCTTGACTGTCCTTTTTGAAATAAAATTACTAGAGAATATGGTTTAGCAAAGTAAAAAACAAAAACAAGAAGGGAGAAGTTATGAGATCTAAGAATTAAACAGGAATGCGGAGAGAAAAAAGTGGGAAAAATTCTAGGATATAACAGGTCTAGAAAATAGTTGTTCTAAAAAAGAAATCCATAGTTACATAAAGAATGTCTTAAATAACACAGTGGTTTCTTTTAACAACTCTATAACCTCACCTAAAGGTGGGGATTCAATAGTAACATTTAAGGTAAATCAAGTTTATGGTGATAACTGCAAGAGTTGAATTCTTGTGTCATAGAGTAGTATTAACAAAGGAAACTTTATTCTCTTTCTTGGGCTTTTGAAGAATTAAGTGTACCATACATGATACAAGAGGCAGCCTTTATTTTCTTTACATTTTTGTGTATAAATATAGGACATTTATTAGAACTACACTGACAAATATCCAGAGTAGGTACTATAATAAGTAAATACATATTGGTTATTATAAATTAACCTTCGGGGCACCTGGGTGGCTCAGTTAAGTGGCCACCTCTGATTTTGGCTTAGGTCATGATCACAGTGTCCTGGGAATAAGTCTCATGTGGAAGTGGGGGGGTCTGTGCTTAGTGGGGAGTCTGCTTAAGGATTCCTCCCTCTCTTCCTCTCCCTTGGCCCTCCCCCCTGCCATGTTCCCTCTCTCACTGTAATAAATATATGTAACCTATGTTAGATGCTGTAAAGAATACAAAGGAGTACAGAACATAATCCCTTTCCTCAAGGAGCTTGAGGTGTCAGGAAGATAAAAAGATAAGTAAAAAAGGCAGAAAAAAACCCAAATAAGTGATACAGACAATAAGCATTATCAAAGAAGATTTTGTTTAGGAGTTGAACTGGCCCTTGGAGGATGAAAAGTATTTTATCAGAGAAGAGGGGCACAGTGAGTTTTACTGATTGGGGTAGGGAGTGGGGCAATTAGTGTGTCATGTGCCTAAATGTCTAGAGCCAATAAAATAAATAAATACAGTCTTAAAAAAAAAAAAGGAAGCAGGCCGAGGATGTAATCGTAGTAGTACCAATATAACATGGTAACAGTGGTGACAATGATTATTTAAAGGGGGGGTGCTGGTAGGGAGTAAGGTTGGGGGGAAGGTGGTACCTGGATGGTTCAGTTGGCATCTATCTGACTCTTTGATTTCAGCTCAGGTTATGATCTTGGTGTTCTGAGATCAAGGTGCCCCCCTACCCATTAGAACTCATGTCGGCCTTTTAATAGAATTTTAAGGTTCATTCATTCAACAGGTGATTGAGAGCTATTACGTGCTGGTACTAATTATGGATATAGTTATAGGTTGGGTTTGTTTTTTTCTTTCCCATCCTTGTTGGCTTTAGTTTTTTGACTATGTGGAACAAGAAGTGGCACATACAGCTCCCAGGCCAACCACCTGATTCTGTGGTTTTATTGGAACACAGCAACACTCATTCACTTATGTTTTGTCTGTGGTTGCTTTTATGCTGTAAGGCAGAGTTGAGAAATAGCAACAGAACCTTATAGCCCATAGGCCTAAGATACTATCTGACCCTTGAAGAAAAGAGTTTTCTGACTCCTGATGAAACATTAACATGTTTCCCGGAATCTTACACTCAGATAAGTGTCATAACCTTCCATGTCCTTTCTGTGCTGCTCCTCACCCCTTTACTTGCTTTTTGGTTTATCTTTCTTATATTTCTTTTGATGAAAATAAGCAAATATATGTATGCTGTCTTATTTTGCCTTTTGTTATACCAAAGATAGCATACCATAAGTATCTTACACTACTTTTTGCACTTACCACTTCCTGGAAATCTCGGCATACCAGTTCATAGAGCTCTTTCTCATTCTTTATTACAGCTTCGTGGTACTGCATTGTATATGTGCTGCAACTTATTCAGCCAATCTTCTATGCTTGGACTTCTAGGTAGTTTCCAATACTTAGAGTTTCAAATAGTGCTGCACTTTGTACATGTGTTTTTACATTATTGAAATTATGTCTTCAAGGTACACACCTAGAAATGAGAGTGCTGGCTTAAAGAGTAAATGTGTGTGTGTGTGATATTGCCAAATACCTGTCCATAAGGGTCATACCATTTTCTGTTCTCATCAGCAGTGTATGAATGTACCAATTTCTTCACAAGGGTTGCTCATTTAATTTCGTAAAGTGATGACATTAAAATATTCTTGCCATCTTTCATCAGCATCATTTCAAAAAAGAAAGGCCATTTTATAAGGGAGAAAGAATATAAAATAAAGATTTAGAACAGCTCTTTTAGTTAAAATTGAATAAATATATCTCTCTTATTGTGATAGTTTTTGTTTTGCTGAAGACAAATGCATCTCTACCCTGTAATCTGAGGAATCTTTTTGAAATGCAAATCTATAGTGTCTCTCCTAACTGGAAATTCTTCAGGGCTTTCCATATCTCCTCAGATCTTAACATGGCTGTACTATGGCCTATAAGTACATGTAAGGTCTCAGCCCTCTATCTCCAGCTACTTTAGCTTTGTTTTAGTTCTTTCAGTATACCAAGGGTCTTTGCATGTGCTGCTTCCCTGACCACCATTAAAGAAATAGATGAGTCAAAAACAAACAAAAAACCCCAAGTTCTTCTCCTGGCTCTACCTTAACTTGTTATGTGACCTTATACAAGTTACTTAGCCCATTAATTCTTCAGTTAAGATGAGCTGTAGGCTCTTTTAGTTTTAAATTGTGAATTTATCGGAAGTCATTTTGATGCGAAGGTTAATAGAACTCAGCACATACACCCTATGGCTTTTTTTTTTTTTTTAAAGATTTTATTTATTTATTTGACAGAGATTGCAGGTAGGCAGAGAAGCAAGCAGAGAGAGAGGAGGGAGCAGGCTCCGTGCTGAGCAGAGAGCCCGATACGGGGCTCCATCCCAGGATCCTGGGATCATGACCTGAGCCAAAGGCAGAGGCTTTAACCCTCTGAGCCACTCAGGCGCCCTATGGCTTTTAACTATAATTTGGCTTTAAGTATATACCACATACTTGTTTCTAATTTTACTCTTTACTTAAATTTTAATGATTATCAAAAATTAGTTGATGAGTTGATGCTATATGAGTAAAGTAAGGTTTGAGTTTGAAGAGTGGTTATTAAGTTCATGAATTATCTCTGCTTCTGGGGTCTTATGTCTTGGATTCTGTTTTTGCCACTGCTTTCAGCACTTGAATCACAGTGTGATGAGAGATCGTTTTGTATTCTTTAAAGGAGTTACTGGAATAATTCTTTTTTTTTTTTAAGTTTTATTTATTTATTTGAGAGAGAGAGAGAGAGCATGAGAGGGGAGGTCAGAGCGAGAAGCAGAATCCCCATGGAGCTGGGAGCCTGATGTGGGACTCGATCCCAGGACTCCGGGATCATGACCTGAGCCGAAGGCAGTCACTCAACCAACTGAGCCACCCAGGTGCCCTGGAGTAAATCTTTTTTGAGAGCAGGAGGAAGGGGGAAGACTTGATAGAGAAGTTGGCCTGGAGTTAATTTCATACTATTCTATTATCCTGATCAGTTGCCCTGTTTAATTGATAATTCTTTGTATTTTTGTAAAATTGACTGTCAGAAAATGGGTAGCAGACATCAGGTAAAAAGGTTGAAGAAAGACTAAATAGGTAATTAAGAATTTGTGATTTTAGGAAAGTGTGTATATTGATTTCTGGAAAATGTTGTAATTAAGTATTACGGACCATTAAATAGTCTGGTGTATTTAAAGATGTTTTTTGCCTTTAACTTTGTCCATTAGTTCCATTTATTTATTTTTTTTTTAAAGATTTTATTTATTTGACAGAGAGAGATCACAAGTAGGCAGAGAAGCAGGCAGAGAGAGAGGGGGAAGCAGGCTCCCTGGTGAGCAGAGAGCTGGATGAGGGACTCGATCCCACGACCCTGAGATCATGACCTGAGCTGAAGGCAGAGGTCTTAACCCACTGAGCCACCCAGGCACCCCCATTAGTTCCTTTTAATTTAGAATTTATTTCTTGGAAATCATTCTTGGAAATTATCCGTTATAAATGGATAATTTGATTTCTAGCCCAGCCCAAAAGAGCTTTTTAAAAACAGTTTACCTTAGTATTATGCTAAGATTCATCCATTAGTAAGCACTTTTAAAATTCCGTATATATTTATTCACAACTAAGAGCACCAGGTTATCTTCCCTTACTTGCGTCTGGGTTGGATTGACATGTAAGTACTAAAAAAATTTGGGTGTTGGGAAGTAGTAAAGGTTCTGCTAGGCAATAGTAACTTACTATGTTGAGATATATAAGAGATCACATATCAGGTTCATTCATTAGGGGTCCAAAATTACAGAACCAAAAAACAGTTGCTTTAGATACGAGTCATAAATTAAATATTTCTCAGTTGGGGATATGAAGTTTTATATGAAGTTTTTGATTATTATAGTTTATATTCCTCAATTGAGTGACTAATCTTTAAATACCAGCATCTATAAATTTATACCTCAAATCTACTTACAGTATTTTGAATGTAGAATATAGTCAAAACTCCTTGATGAAGTAGTGTGTCCAGTTTCTTTAATTTTTTTATATATTATGTATAGCACATATATTTTCATACATTCTTTTGATAAACTAGTTACTTAATTATTATTTTCTCGGCAAAGTTCATTTCTGAGTTTAGAACCAGTCATTAGGATCCTAGAGAGCTGTTTTCCATACCTTAAAAATATTCTCATCTTTTGTTCCTTTGAAGGGCTTTAATGTGGAACAGAAGATCAGTTAAATCTTTTATAAACATGTTAAAAACAGTGGGCATAGTTTTTTGAGAGGGATAGCTTTGTACTATCACTTTTAAGTAAAAGGAGTAAACTTCTCTAGCATTCTCAAGAGGTTTTCTGGGAAAAGAAGACAGAGAAAATTCTGAGTATGTAATTTACCATAAGGTGCAATGCTTTGTTAGCATTAACAAAGGAAAATAACTTTAGTACACTCAACTACTTAACTACACTGACCATGTAGTTAAGCTTTACCCAGGATTTTGAAGTTTGAGAGAATACTAGTATTTGTTATCTGTTAGCTATTACTTTGTGAAAAATCTTACAAAACTTTTGATTCATCTTTCTGTTGACAAGAGGGCAACAAAAATGTCTCCAGTAATCACAGTAACAACAAATATCTAATGACTATTTTGCTTGTATTTTAAAGTAATGGCCGTACTTTGACATCTTGCTCACAGGTCTTTAAGCCAGGGAAACTGAGAGAAATCTCAGTTACAAATTCTCAGCCCCTTTATTCCTACATCATTAAGTTGTTACTTTTCAAAAGTGCTAGGTTTATTTGTTTTCTGAAGAGGGATATCAAATAAAGGTATACTATAGGGCCAATTGAAGACATTAAGGATTTATTTTGCTTTTGGTTTTATCTAAAGGAAACCATGACTACCTAAAGAAAATTCCCCCTTCCCCGTTATTTCATTGAAAATGGATTACTTATCTAACAAATGACTATGATTTGTCTGAAATCATTGTAGCCCAAACCCAGAGAACAGCAAAAATCAAATTTAAATTAAGAG
This sequence comes from Mellivora capensis, assembly GCA_004024625.1. Classification (NCBI taxonomy): domain Eukaryota; kingdom Metazoa; phylum Chordata; class Mammalia; order Carnivora; family Mustelidae; genus Mellivora; species Mellivora capensis. Next base: position 9,336 of record PISX010030947.1, read on the forward strand.
TAATTTCCTATGGCAGCCCTGTTGAGACCCCTCTCACTCTTGAGAGCTTTTTCTGTATCTTCACTTAATAAACTTCTATTGCTTTAAAAAAAAAAAAGACTATTTGTCCAAAGTTGTGTTCAAGACTTGAAAGATTAGATGTAAAAATAAAAATACATTGAATGCTGAATTTATTTATGTCATTTTTTTCAAATAAAAAGCATTCTTTTTTAGTTAACTTTGGAGAACTGCTTGAATTTGGAAGAAAATATATGTTGGAAAATGAGAAAGTTTTAGTGTAGTTGGTACTTAATATCTACTAAATTATAGCTCAAATCAATACCTTATCTGTGTTTAAGAAAATGAAAATATAGTTGTACTGAATTATTTGGCCCTATAGTTTTGCTGCTTTTTACATAAGGAACTGTGTTTTTACTTTATAAATTATTTTGTTATACATTAACATTTTGCCTAAGTGGAAATATTTTCAGCTGTTCAATATTTGACTTTAAATGGTCAAAAGAGAAAAGGGTGTGTGTAAGCCTGGTGATTCACAGACCTGTACCCCTGGGGCTAATAATACATCATATGTCAATAGAAAAATAAAAAATTAACAAAAAATAAAAATAAATTTAAAAAAGAAAAGGGAAGTAATATATTCATTGATCACTTTCTAAGCACCAGGTCTTGTATTTCACTATCTTACTATCTGGTATTTCTGACTTAAGGTGCATATACAGGTGACTTATTGTGACAAAATATGCCTTTAAAATGTACCTTCAAGTAGTATTTTTTTTTAAATATACCTAGAAAACAGCATTTTGTTAGCTTCTTCCCTCTCAATTTTGGTGGCATGTATTATTTTGAAATTGAGTGCTGTTATATCTAGAAAGTAGATCAAAATAATAATTTTAAAGCCTACATACTACATGGTTAGGTAGCACTTGGTTCTTATTAATTGTCTACAAAGACAAAAGCCTGAATATTATCTGTAACTGCTCAAGATCCCCAAATAGTGTGTTATTATCCTAGAGAAGAGATTTTAAGCTGTTTTTTTCAAAAGACCCTCCAAAGCCACTAATTATTTCAAATTATTCTCCTTTCTCATTTATGTTATAGTTCAAAAAACATGATTAGTAGTTTCAATTCAGATTGAAATAGAAATTAGATATATGTTGAATAAAAATACGCAAAACGTTTATTTTGTTATAAATCATTTAAAATTGCTAAGAAATTAAACAGTACACATGGTCATCACATGATTTAAGTCATAGTCACTTTTAGACCTTGAACAAGTCTTTTAGGGATTTTTTTAATGAAGAGGAAGGTACAGGTCAAAATGGCTCAGAAAAATAAAATGGTGTGTATACAAGAATAGAATACATTTTAATGCTTAACACTTTGAATACAATTTTTATACTAATAACTTTAAAATGTCCACATGTTTATTTTCTTTCAGAGGTGGAGAAATAGTTGTCCAAGAAAACACTTCTCACAGTTGAAGGAACTTAGAGGTTCCCAGTGTAGTCCCAGTGATTTTATTTCTGGCAGTTTATATTGTAGATTCACTGTCAAATATCTTACTTTTTAAGGTCTGTAGGTTATGTTGAATAAAGTTCTCTGTGCTGTGAACCTCAGAGAATCTCAAGTCACTTCTCCTAGCAGACCAGTTTTTCATTTTTATTGAATTCTGAATCGTTTCCGACGTGAAGTAATAAACTATAGGGTCAAAGCAACAGTTTGAAACAGCAATGCAGAGAGTGATTGGGTACATGGTCCTCACTGCTGCCACCGCTGAGCAATTTACAAATGTTTGTGTTCTCATAAGAGAATATAAAATAAGGTTGATATTGTAAGGCACAAAACAGAAGCAGAATATGACCAAATGTACAAAAATCATTCTTAAAACTTTAGTTTTGTTTATTTTGCTTCTACTTAATGTAACAGGTTTATTTAAAGTTCTTAGCACCACACTAGAACAAGTTACATTTAAAATTAGAGGAATAAAAAATCCCACTATTTCAATGAAAATTACAATCCTTGAGAGATACGTTTTCCATGTGGCTTCTGGAAATTTTTCAAAGCAAAAATGAGAGTGGGTGGATGGAAAAAAAACTGCTGGTGCACTTCCTCCTATCACAGTTAGCCATACAGCAATGCATACGAGTTTTGCATTTCGTTTGGTTCTTAAAGTCTTTGACTTAAACGGGTGGACAATTGCCAGAAACCGATCCACACTAATACAGGTTAAGAACAGAATGCTTCCATACATGTTGGTATAAAACAGCATCACTGAAATTTTACAAAGTACATCTCCAAATGGCCAGTTCTGTGTTGCAAAGTAAAAAATCCTAAAGGGTAAAGTAAAAACGAAAAGCAGATCTGACATTGCCAAGTTAATCATGTATGTTGTGGTTTCGTTTCGCACTTTGAGGGTGCAGATGAAAATGTATATGGCAACACAGTTGGATATTAACCCAAGCACGAACACCATACTAAACATGCACCCGTACAAAGTGTACTTAAAGGAGTCATCATAGGAGCAATTGGAGCTGTTATTGCTTACCATTATAAAGGCACGTCCAATTTACAGAATTGAAGTCCTTTGGTTAGCTGCAGTCTTCTTTGGTATTCAGATTGTGATCACTTTATAACCTCCAAAGTATGTGCAAATTCTTTGTATCTTTAGATGGTTTTATAAATATTTCCTTTTTCTTTGAAATCTCAGTAAGAAACATGAAATTCGTTGCTGTAAAGTTTCCACTTGGTTCTTCAACAGGAAGATATTCTTATTTTCTAATCCAGAAAATCCATGAATCCAGGGTTTAGGTAACCGACGAACAACTTTTGAGAAAAATGTAGTCAGTGAAGCCAACCTGTTGGGATTATAAATTTAAAGAAAAGCTGTGTTCTGAGATGGGAATAAAGCTACTCATCTGGTAAACTTGTATCTCAGTAGTCAAGATGAATATTCCCAAAATTAAAGTTTCTTTACGCTCCAGAATATTTAAGATGAAGGTAGCAGTCTTTTTTTGCTTTCAGTGCAGAGTTTCAGAGACTTAAACATTTCCAGTTTGGTCTCACTTCTTGCTCCTTTTAAATGAAGTTTTCTTTGTTGGTATTCCTGCAGTGGATTCCAGATGGTGGTAAGCAGAAGAGTCTTTAAAAGTTTCCGAAATAAATTCCTGTTAGCTCTTGCTGAATCGAAGCCTTTTCCTCCGTTGCCAGATGTATTGTGAGATGGGCTTTCTCTGAAGTGGAAAAGAAAGGCTTGCTAGATTTGTAGTATGACATCACAGGAAGAAGAGGCTGGGCTTGGACAAAGAAAGGTTTCAGCCCCGTTTGTTTACTGTAGTGCCTTTAATCTGATAATGTGTCTTCTGGGAGTATACCTAGGAGGCTTGCAAAGGGTCACTGGCTCTGGAGCTAAGCCTCTGCCCTTTAACTCTTTTTATGCGGAATTGCTTCTGGGATTTTGGCCACCTTCTTTCCTTTCTATTTCTTTCTATTTGGTAATGAGAAATCAGTATTAAGCCTATTTTCTCTTATTTGATTGCTTTTGTGTTTGGAATATGACTTTTTAAATTTCTTTTTTAAAAGAAAATGTGTATGAGTGTTTATTTATAAATTGAAATTGTGACATCTTAATATAGCATTGAAAAAAACTGTTTAATGACTTATGAAAAAGAGAAATTTAATCTTTAGGCGTAAAAGATACTTGACTGACCGGGGGTAATTTTGCCACTTCTGGCTTCTGTTTGCCATAATTGCTCCTCAAGAATTAATTGGTATGATTGTGAATGTCTCCAATCCTGCATCTCTTCTGTTTTTGATAAGCAGTTTTCTAACATTCTTTCCTCTTTCCTTTAAAATTGAGTTAATATTTTAGAGCACTTTTGACTTTTAAATAATTCACTTTCACCAAAGAATAAATTCAAGACTCTGCCTGCCGCTCTGCCTACTTGTGATCTCTGTCTGTCAAATAAATAAATAAAATCTTAAAAAAAAAAGAATAAATTCAAGAATGTTCATGTTTGGTGTGGTATTTATCTTACGCACAGAACTAAATTGCATCTTTTTTTTTTTTTTTAATTGCATCTTTTTAAACAAACTATTTTTTTCCCTAAATCGATCGAAATAAGTTTTGGAGAATAAAAGTTATACTACTTGGCTAAATTTTAGGATCATTATTTTATTTTATTACCCTAAGCCTGTCTCTTACCCTATTAATATGACATTAACTATGTATGGCTCCGATTTTGTCTTCATTTAAAAGCTCCTGTAAGTTGTTTCTGAATATATTTATATCTAAGGGATACTTATTTTTTTAAAGTCCAAAGAACTTGGAAGAATAAAGTATGTACAGGATGGAGATAATTGAATATGGATGTTATTTCCTCGAGGATTGAAGATACCACAACCTCTGGACATCTGCATGCTTTTCTTGCTCTAAAATACCATTTTTCAGAAAAGGATAGATCCAGTTCCTGTTCACTGTTGCTGTTCTCTGGTTTCATTCAGTTTGGGCCAAAACTCTGTCTTTCGAAGTATCTGTTAGGAAGATTTAGGGAATTGAAGACTGATTTGTTTTTTCTTCCTAAATTACCTAATTTAAAAGAAATATGTTGCAGTAATATGTTTTATGCTGATTTTATACCTTTTTAATTATAAAACTAAGTTTAGCAACCTCCGTTGTTTGTTGGTAAATCCTGCCTGAATTATATTGTGTTCTTTTTTTATTGTTTTGACTGGGAAATTTATAGTCAAGTGACACCAAAAAATGAGTATTATTTATAACCAATAAACTTAAACATTAAAGGGCTGAATCCTTTGTATATCGCACTGGTGTGAAAAAGCGGTAGTGTTCATATTAGAAGGCAGGTGAATAGTAATGAAATAAGAAGTAGTTAATAAGCTTGTATTCTTACTGAGAAAAATTTCTATTATAGTTTCTTAGTAATCTATTAAATTGATAAGCTCTTTGGTCATCATTAAATAATAAGTAGTCATGTGCCCTGACCTTGTTTACTTCTTTCATTTTGACTATGGCATTGTCTCAAACAAAGAATTAAATAAAATGTATTAATTCTACATTGGAATATTCTTCCACATATCGATGTTGTTATTCACTGGACTAGTTATTCATTTCTAGTTTTTCGTGTTTGAATTATTGCTGCTTATAGATCACTATTTGTTGAATTAAGCTTTTTGTTATTATCAGTATATTAGTATATGTTTGTATTTCTAATTCTTATACAGTGTTTGACCCTTAGTGGTACTCACATGTTTGCTGGTGAATGAATCACAATCATAAACTTTACTTTTGAACACTGTTTCTGTTGAGGAAAAGAACAATACCAGAGGGGCCATCTGCTTCAGGGAAGATTATTAAATGCTGGATTTTTCAAGATATTTCATTTGACTTCTAATTAAGGAACCAAAGTGAAATTAGATACCTTGAAAATTCCTTAGGTTAAGATTTGAAAAATATATAGTAACTGCTTATAAAGTGAGTTAAATAAATAGAGGGAATTGAGTATATTTAATAGGTGCTTTGTATTTGATAGCCTCAGACCAAACTGTTACTTTAATATGAGATTTGTACACTTCTGAAAGGTAAGTCTGTGAATCAACTTATTTCTTGAGTGGAGCTTAAGAGGGGGCTGAAAAAACATATGCCACTGAGTTGAAATTTAGTTATTCTCACTATGTGAGTCTTCACTTTTCAAATTTTATCATCAAGAAGCCAGGTAAATAGCCAGCTAGCCTCTAAAGTGGATGTTTTATTCACAATAATAGTATAAGTCATTTAGTTGTGGGACTCATTTTTTATCAGGTTGAGAGAGAGTATTCTTGTAGTTAAGTATTAGAAGTTAAAAGATTTGGACAACTTGTGAGTTCTTGACTGAATTTCTGCTACAGCTATGAAACTGAGGAGGCAAGAATCTGACTTTTTTATGCCTGATTCAAAATAGGCTTATAATAGTTTGTTGGATGAATAAATAAATCTTTACTGGACACCCACTATAAACAAATAAAGTGTAGAGTGGCTCCTCAGCCAGTCTTACTGTCTCTTCGTTTTCATAGTGGTTATTTTCTAACCTTGATAGCAGTATCATTTTTATCTTGCCCTATTTTTATTCTCACTGCCACCTTTCTGGGCTAACCCTGTCACTCTTATCTCTATGGTTGTTATAATGCCTTATCTTGTCTTCTTATTTCCAGTCTCACCCTTGTCCATTTTCCCCCTGGTAGCCTGTCACAGATCAACTCATGAATGAATCAACTATTTATTCACTTATATCTTCTTGCTTCCAAAAAGTTTATAAAGAGATGATAATTTTAAAAATTGTCACAACTGATGGAACTAATAAACAATTACCTTAGTGTTTTATTACATGTAAATGATACCTAAACTTTAAAAGTTTAAAAAGAAAGTATAGAACAGTTAAGAAACTTAAATGTGAGAAATTTTTCTATGTATTAGTCATTTTCAGTCTAAAAAGTATTCATTTTGAACACAATAAAAGTTTGCAAAAGGCAAAAAAATCTTAAAACACAAATTCATAACATATTAGTAAAAGAATAAAAGCCAAGTGTTAGGTGGGGTGAGAGATGGGTAGGGGGGCAAGATGTGAAATAATGATGTTAGAAAAATCTAGGCTACAGGAAGCAACTGCATTTGAAGCAAAACAGAAAAGGAAAACTTGGTGGATTACGTTGCTTTCATTTAATGAAAGAAAACATTACGCAGTGTCAAGGGAGAAACTTTGGTTTGTTTTATCTTGGAACTACATTGTGAATCTTTACATGTGAACCATTAAATGACTATAGGAAGTTGTTTCCTAGTAACAGAACATATGCCATTTCTCATTGGCTCTCAATATAAGAAGAGTACTCAGTGTCAGGTTATGGTTTTGAGAAACATGTTGGTAGATTAATATAGTCCAAATATATGTGGTGATTTTGGTTTAATGCCAAGGAAAGTTTAATAGTCTAATGCAAGGGATCTCCACCTAAAGACCTTGACATTTATAAAACTCCTGTTTATTCATTCTGCTTTGATGAGATTCTGTGACTAAAAACAGGTAAGAGACCATGGATCTAAAGAATTGAAGGATTAGCAAATCCTGAAGGCTACTTCTCTGAAATACCTGGAAATCTCTGAAATATTTTGAAAGCTTTTCTCTATGGATAGACAAGAAGGAAAAAGACTTTGCTAGTGCAGATTCTTTATGAATGGAGTACAGAATTGTGTATGTAGGCAATAAAATTGTAAATCTGTAATTTTTTCATCTCAATATGGAAGTAGCAAAGTGTTGTGTAAAGAGCACAGGCAAAGAATCCGAGAAGCCTGTTATGCAACCATTTGACCTTCCTATGATTCTGGCTCCTTGGCTGTGAATTGAGGGGGTTGGACTGCTAAGAGGTCCCTTCCTGCTTCTGTATCTGATTCTGATTTTTTTAATAGTTTGAATGCTTAAGCTGCTAGGTTGTTTTTTTTTTTTTTTTCACTCTCAGATATAACAAATCAAGGAGTCTCTTTTCATTTTTTATGCTTAAGGATTTCTAATTTAGAAAACAGGTTGTACAAGAAATATGTACAAAAATATTCTTTGTTTCAGCCAAGAGTCTCATAAGGGGAATTTTGTTAACATTTTGTAATACTGTAAATATTTCACATTGAAAAAAAGGCTTTACTTTATATTTATTTCTATGGCATTTTTCTTTAAAAGATTTTTCTGGAGCTCCTGGGTGGCTCAGTCAGTTAAGCGTCTGACTTTTGATTTCAGCTCAGGTCATGATCTCAGTGTCTTAAAATCAGGCTCGGCTTCAGGCTCTGATCTCAGTGGGGAGTCTGCTTAAGAGTCTCTCTCTTTCTCTCTCTCTCTCCCTCTGCTCTTCCCCCTGGTCTCTCTCTCTCTTTCTCTCTCAAATAAATAAATATTTAAAAATAAATAAAAGATTTTTCTTTCCAAAACACAAGTAAAATGCCAGGTTTTTACTATAAAATTGATCAAAACTCTAAAGTAATTTCTCATTAAAAGTTTTGATGGCAATAATCAGAGTAGTACCTAAAATAACATTGAGAATATGAGGTTTGTAAAACAATTGGATGGGAGTGTGTGTGAAATTTAAACTGAAAGCTGTTCAAGTTCAAAATAAAGTGTGGAATAGTGAAAATTTAAAATACAAGAATAATACTCTAATCTTAGTTTGTTTTGAATGCAGCAGATGTTTGTTGTGATGAGAATGTGACTCCTAAATGTTCTCTTCCATCTCAAATTTACACTTACTAAAGATGTTTTCTTACTGTGGACTCTTATGAAGCCTATTTGGATAATTTATTTTTTATAGAATAAATTTTTTATTTAGGTTCAGACATGAATAAAACTTTCTTTTTTTTTTTAATTTAAAAAAATTTTTTATAAACATATAATGTATTTTTATCCCCAGGGCTACAGGTCTGTGAATCGCCAGGTTTACACACTTCACAGCACTCATCCTAGCACATACCCTCCCCAATGTCCATTACCCTACCCCCCTCTACTGACCCCCCTCCCCACAGCAACCCCCAGTTTGTTTTGTGAGATTAAGAGTCACTTATGGTTTGTCTCCCTCCCGATCCCATCTTGTTTCATTTATTCTTTTCCTACCCCTCCAACCCCCCATGTTGCATCTCTACTTCCTCATATCAGGGAGATCATATGATAGTTGTCTTTCTCT
>PISX010030948.1:0-18033 GCA_004024625.1 Mellivora capensis
AAAAAAAAAAAAAATCTGAAAGAATATGCAACACTTAAAAGATTATATCTAGGAAGTGGTACTTTCAACTTCTTTATATACTTCTGTATCATACTTCTGTAAAACAACATATAACTTCTAATAGATGAAACACAAAGGTTCTAAAATAACACAACCTCCTTCACTCATTAAAATGGCTCTATGTGGATATACAGCAACTCCTCCTTCCACCCTTCCCCTCCTGCTCTGTTTCGTTCCCTCCTTCCCTCTCCCTCCCTGTTCCCCCAACACATACACACCCACACACACAGAGTTAATGGACTATATACTCCCTACATCTGGTATATTTACACTGTGTATATTTTAGGCTGTAACTCCTAGAAAGCACAAGTTTTGGTTTCATTCCAAATACATAAAAGTTATTGTAATTCAAAACTGAATTAAAAGGACCTAATCAAAAGTAATACAGTTCAAAGACACGATGGTTACAACTTAAAACAAGTATTTCCAAGTTACACAAATCTGTACGCTATTGCCAAAAGAAATGAACTGCCTAAAACAAATACTCTGACTTTGAACGGTCTGTGACAACAAAAATGTCAAGTAGAGTCTGTCAGTTAAATAGAAAGAGGCAAACTGTAACCAGAACGGTGACCCTCACAGCAAAACTAAGTGTCAAATTTTCCTAGAAAAATGTAACCTCAACTTACTCTGGTTTGATATCAGGTTATTCATATATAACCAAACAAAAACAAAAAGCCCAGCCCAAATTTTATTCCTCAAGTAGATGGTGGGGTGAGTCAAAATAACTTGGTCATCTTGACTTTTCCTCTGCTCTTGACTAGTCTACTTAAAGATTTAAATTTTTTTTAAGATTTTATTTATTTATTTGACAGAGATCACAAGTAGGCAGAGGGGCAGGCACAGAGAGAGGAAGGGAAGCAGGCTCTCTGCTGAGCAGAGAGCCCGATGCAGGGCTCGATCCCAGGACCTTGGGACCATGACCTGAGCCGAAGGCAGAGGCTTAACCCACTGAGCCACCCAGGTGCCCCTAAAGATTTAATTTTTGATATAAAACTAATCAGCACTATTCTTTCAAAGGGAACCCTTCAAAGGTATTCTTCAATAACGCTACTTCACTAATTCACAATTTTTTCGAACCACTGAAACTACTCCAAAATTTCATATATATATATATAAAAACATATGCTTGTTCTAACATTATCTGCAAACACAGTCAGATGAACCAATTCCATCCTTTCTCTTTCTCCCCAAAGTCCCAGTAAACTGACAAAAGTATTTTTTAAATGATTTGATAATTCACAGATTATACTTTTTTTTTCCCTCGCTGATGCTGGCAAATTTCTATCTGTTTTTAAGTTTACATAAACTGGGAAGCCTGGGTGGCTCAGTTGGTTAAGTGGCTGCCTTGGGCTCAGGTCATGATTCCAGGATCAAGTCTGGAATCAGGGAGCCTGCTTCTCCCTCTCACCCTGCCTGCTGTAAATTTCTTTAAAAACTTTAAGTTTACATAAACTATTCACCAAGTTCCCACATGTGTATCAGTCAGCTTCTTCAACAATCTAGCACTTAGGTTTTTTGTGCATTTAACAAATTTCTATTATACACTTCCTGGGTACAATGTTACTCTGGAAGCTGGGCTAGACTTGAGATACAGACATGCCCACAATGGGCTTATGGTCTAGCAGGAACTAAATGGACATGTACCTAAATAACTACGATATTATAATAGAGGCATAAGTAAAGCACTAAGCACTTCCAAAACGAGAAATACAAATCTTTGGAGAAGAGGGAGTAGGAGGGAGACTTCCTGGCTAAAGTAATATGTGATTAAACCCTCAAAAAATAGGCAGAATTAAAAAAAAAAAAAAAAAGGGCAGAATTTAGATGTGGTAGATTTCAGAAGTAAAGCACATTAGGCTAAACAGGCATATTATCTAACAACCCGAATGGAATATATATAACATGCTTCAGTACTCGTGTGAGGATATCAGTTGAAAAAGAACAATATGCTTCTTTCTTTAAATTTTGCAGTGTAAGTACCTATAGAAAACTAATACTACATGTGCTCTTTTCAACACAGCATTAAGAATACACTTCAGGGACGCCTCGGTGGCTCAGCTGGTTAAGCGGCTGCCTTCAGCTCAGGTCATGATCCCAGCATCCTGGGATGGAGTCGGGCTCCTTGCTCAGCAGGGAGCCTGCTTCCCCCTCTCTCTGCCTGCCTCTCTGCCTACTTGTGATCTCTGTCAAATAAATAAAAAAAAATTTTTTTTAAAGAATACACTTCATATTCATGCTATTTATCAAAGCTTTTATTTAACAACTGAAGTCCCTCTTATTTAAAAAAAAAAAAAAAGTCCAGAAGTTTGAAAGTAAGTAAAGCAAGGGGGTGTCTAGGTGGCTCAATTGGTTAAGCGTCTACCTTCAGCTCAGGTTATGATCTCTGGGTTCTGGGTTCCAGCACCTACATCAGGCTCCCTGCTAGGTGGGGAGCCTGCTTCTCCTTCTCCCTCTGCCCCTCTGCCCTCCTGCTTGTGCCCTCTTCTCTCTATCCCAAATAAATAAATAAAACCTTAAAAAAAAAAAAAAAAGAAAGTAAAGGAAGCAATAGCTAATTTATAAAGTAATTTAACCTGTTGGGGTCTCAGAAGTTCCTAACCACCGACCTAATACAATTTCTATTACTGTAAAACTTAAATTCCATGAAATATTACTAGGTCCAGATAACCTCAGATATTTTTGTTTAGGAAGATATTCATCATAGATTAAAAATTAAGCAAACCAAATAATTCCCAGTGATCATATTGCTGATGTAGATCAATACTAATTTTTTTCAAACTATATTTTCATTAAGGAAATTTAAAGTTAAGATAAACTCAATACCTAAGCTGAGTAAGTTATCTCCCATTCCCCATCCACTCTGATTTTTGTTCTAATTATCAATCATAACACTGAATCATCCTATGCATGAGATGGTGGAATGGGATGAGTCCTACACTGGATGTCAAAAGACTGGATCCTGGGACGCCTGAGTGGCTCAGTTGGTTAAGCAGCTGCCTTCAGCTCAGGTCATGATCCCAGGGTCGGGGGATCGAGTCCCACATCGGGCTCCTTGCTCGCCAGGGAGCCTGCTTCTGCCTGCCACTCTGTCTGCCTGTGCTCTCTCTCTCTCTCTCTGACAAATAAATAAATAAAATCTTAAAAAAAAAAAAACAACTGGATCCTACCATTGGCCAATTGCAACAACTTAGGCAAATCACCTCACTTCCCCAATCTTCAGTTTATCCTCAAGTAAAATAAGACTAGATTATCTAGTCTATTATTATCCAGTCTTACTATCGATATTATTGTCATCTAAATCCTACAATTCTATAAATTATTAGCATTTATTTTTAACCAATGTAGGTGGGGTTTGGGGGGGTGGGGTCTTGTGGGTTTGGGAGGGGGGTCTGCGATCACTTTTAAGTAAAAGTAGCAGGACACACAGGGAAGAGTCCAACTGAAGAATTCCACAAGAACATTAACATGGCTTTGTATGGTCTCACTCTCAAATGCAAAGAGAACAAACGAACGAAAACAGAAAAAAAGAAGTATGTTGGATCTGAAGACTATCCAACTAATATTTTGACCACACAAGCTTCTGGGGTAGAAAAAATGGTAGAAGAACAGTAAAAATGTTCAAGGGAAACCACCATCACAAGAATACCAAATAAAAAACAGATGCCCTACATACACTTATTGCTACATGACAGAAGCTTTTCATGGCTTTTCAATATTCCTAAATCCCGACAGGAGGAAAAAAAAATGTTTTCTTAACCATCACTCTAAATGTACTTCTCGCATCCTCAAACCTGAAAAAGGCAAAATATCAGGCAATCCTGACTAACTTATTTGTGCACGTAACTGATCTGCTCAACTTTATACCTTTACAGCATTTAGTAATGTACCCTGAACATAAAAGGCACGTCACACCAGTTGAACAAGTGAATGAACTACATGTGAATCTCTAATCCACAAATGCATCCATAGAAAATAAATCTGGTCAAGCTTTACTACTTCTTTGGAAGGTATTCTAGTAAAATGCAACATCTGAAGAGGAGAAACAGAAGTAACTAAATATGCCAGACTTTCACAGTTCCCAGGCATCAGTAAGAATTTAAACTTGCAATTAAGACATCACGAAATACAATTAAAACTGAATAACAAAACACACTCAAAAAAACAAAAACAAAACCTGAGTAACAAATAGCCTGAAATTTACTTACATCAATGCCTGCCCTATTCAAAAGCCTTTGCTTCCTACTGCAGTAATGGCAAGAAAATCTCTCCACTTCCCAAATTTAAAAAAAAAAAGCTTACAAAAACTTGGCTACATTTACCTAGCTTTGGAACCAACTTTTACTCAGTTAAATTCAAAGAACCATAAGTTATTTTCAAGCAATTTCTTTAAAAAAAAATTATGTGAGCACACGGAATACTTAAGTTTTACTGTCTGATTAAATCCAACAAGACATTCAGTGTAAAAGAGATCTCCCTAAGAGGCCATGGAGGGAATCACAACTGTACAGATATTTCATAGTAGGTAACAGGCCTGTTTAGGTTAAGGTGTAATGTGAACACGTTCTTCTAATTAGAATACAATGTTTGTTTATTCATTCAACAAACATTTGCAGTGTCAATATCCTACAAAGAAAATAAAATCCTACATAGTACCTCAAACAAAGATAAAATCGGAGAAGGGCCTATCCTGATCTCAAAAGGAGATAAAACTGGTTCGGAAATACCTAAATACAAGGTAGAAAGTGTGAACGCCAAGGGAGATGTGCAGATAAGCATTTCAGAGGAGTGCAAAGGAAGTTGTTACTACCTCACAGAAACATAACAATTTCTGTTTAAAGCAATTCCATAACTATTAACTCTCTTAAGATCACAGCGGCCAACCCTAGGAGAGTGGATGCTTTCCTGCTATCATAGACCAAGAAATGGAAGCAAAGAAAGGTTGATCATGTTCCAAAATGTCAAATAGTAAAAAGAAGAATCAGGACTCTTTGTATTTTCACTAGGGGAGTAGTTCAACATATGGCAAGGCTTTTACAAAAGGAAAGAGTATTTTGGTATTACAAGTAATCCCATCCTTATGTATGTAAGCATGTGCATATTATTTATATATACGCGTGTTAACCTTGATTTCCACTGACAGGTGTGCTTAAAGCAAGGCGAGGCCACTCTGTACTATAAATGTTAAAATAAATAAATAAGCTTCCACCGGATCTAACAGAATAAGTGAATACAAACACTGTTTCTTCCTCCAACAACTTGTGTTTATTTCTTCGGTAATTTTTACCCATTTCTAAATAAGATAATAAAATTGTTCTATCTGCTCCTAAGCCCAGGCCACTTGGTTCATCCAATAAGTATCTTTAGGAAAGGGTATGTTAAGACATTTTTTTTAAGCTATTAAAAATTAAATAATGCCAACGGACCTTCAGTTATGGAAAAGGACAATCCCATGGGATCTATCTACTGGCAGGAGCTATGGATCAAGACATGTTGAACGAAAGAGAATGAGTGTTTGTAGGCATTTTTAAATCCCGGGCCTGTTGCTCTTGGCTCAGGGTTCCACCTCTCTTCACTGCCTCACCAAAATGCACACAAGGAACGCAAATTTCAATATTAACTAGGACATGACTAGGGAAGCAAATCTGATACAGGTGAGTACACTAATCCCCAAGATTAGAACTACCTATACCACCGCTCTCCAAGGTTAACTCTGCTCAAGTGGCGCCATAGCATGCAACATCAGTAAAAGAAAACTGACGCTTCCCGAGCAAACACTTTTCACAAACATCACTTATTCGCACATCCACCTCTAATAACGACTACACCTAATCCAGTCCAATCGAAGAATTCAGTCTACTCTCCCAGAAGACCGGTTTCTCAATTACAGTTTCTCAAATCCCTCTTCCTCTGTAAAGGAGAATTCACCGACTTCACCCAGTAAAACACCAATAATAGAAGGCAGAGGGTTCCGATCTTTGCCATCTCCACCACTACCCACCCTTCGCCATTACACCCCGAAGGGGTTTGCTTAGAAGGTGAACTAGTTTGCTCTCCACGCACTTGTCCGTCGCTGTCACCCTCCCGAAGCCCTTCCAGACTCCCGAGACGGCCACCAACTCCGCCTCGGAGCGAGCCCAGGCCCGCCACCTGTGTCGGCCCCACCTGGGCTCCCCCGGCCCGGCCCGCAGGACTCCGCACGCCCCCTCCCCACAGGACACCCGGCCGGCCGCAGCCCATTCTTCCTCCAAACTCCATAAGCCTCTTCCACTCGCCCAGCCCCAGCTCCCCGCCGCGCCCGACTCGCCCCGGGCAGCCGAGGGGGAGAGCCCGGGCGTCCGCGGCGGGACCCGACCTACCCGGCCCGCGACGCCCCTCGCTGGACCGAGAAGCCGCTCCCGCGGCCGGCGCCCTAGGAGCCCTCGGAAGCCCCGGAGCGAGCTGGGGGCCCGGAGGCCGGGGCTGCGGGCTCCGGGGCCTACTCACCGGGAGCTGGCGGAGCGTGGTAGCCGGCGCGCCCCCGGGCCTGAGGAGCAGGACGCGGCCCCGGCGCGCGTCCCTACCCCGGGACCTCGCTCGGCGCGGCGAGCTGGGAGCTCACTCCAGCCGCCGCCGCCGCCGCCGCTGCTGCTTCGCCACCTTGGCCGCCATCTTGACTCAACCCCTCTCCCTCCCCCCTGGCTCCGGCGGCCGCCGCTGAGGCGGCTCCGGCGCCGGCTCCTCCTCCTTCCGGAGGGCTGGGAGACCGACTCCCTCCGCTGGCCGAGCGCGGCTTCTACCTCGGCCGAGCTTCCTGGGCCGCCCCGCGCCCGGTCCCCTCCGCTCTGCCCTCGGCCTGGCGGCGGCGGTCCCCTCGAGCGAAGACGGGGCCGGGGCCGCGCCGTGCCCGGCCGGACCCAGCGCGCTGCCATCGCGCCCTCGGGCCGGGGCGCCCGCCGCGAGCCGGCCGGACCCAGCGCGCTCGGGGCCTTCCCCGGGCCGTGGGAAAGGGAAGGATCCGAGGCCATGCCTCCGGCCCTGCGAGCGCTCCGCGGCGCGGCGGCCGCCGTCTCCTCGACCCGGGCTGCGGGGAGGAAAGTGAGGTCCCCAGGGCTGGGAGCTGGAGGGCTGCACGGCGACCTACCCAAGGGTCTGCGGCTGTAATTCGCAGCGGGACTTCACAGCACGTCAGGCGATGCTGATTAGTCCGTGATGTCGTTCCTTAATCTAAAGTCACCCGTCGGAGGAGCCCGTGGCTCTCGGCGACCGCGAAGTGCGCTCTCTCGGTCTTACTCTTCTAGGGAAACTACTGGACGGTTCCTCGTCACCGCGTGCGTTTCCCTCCGAGGAGCCACCGCTCCCCATGCCAAAATGAAAAAGGAAAAACTAAGTCGGTTCATTCGGAGAAGGGGCCGACCCAATAATTAGGGGGAAGTCTAGGGTTTTAATAAATGAGTCACAAAAGGGTGAATTGAAGAGAGGAGGGAATTCAAGAGAGGGAGGGCGGGTGTTTTCAAACAATTCTTTTTAAACCCAGGGCACTGTAAGGACAGGGGCGGAAAGCTGGACGGCCAGGGGCTCGTCTCCGAAACCGAGAAGGCAAAAACGTCGTAGATGCTCCATAAACTAGAGAGAACTAGATAAAG
Source organism: Mellivora capensis (assembly GCA_004024625.1). Classification (NCBI taxonomy): domain Eukaryota; kingdom Metazoa; phylum Chordata; class Mammalia; order Carnivora; family Mustelidae; genus Mellivora; species Mellivora capensis. Next base: position 7,686 of record PISX010030948.1, read on the forward strand.
AACGGTTGGGAGGTGTCCTTGCAAAAGCCACAACAGGAGCCCAACGTTGAAAGCCGCTGGCCGGCAAAACGGAGTTAAACTCGGAACGCAATTTCCGCGGGTGCAGTTTTCCCGCCGGAGGCTGGGTGTGCTGCAGTCTTCCTCCCGCGCAGGCGCAGTGCCACCCAGAGAGGATGGAAGCCGTGGGTTTTCTGTGTTTGGCCGCTGCGGTCGTTGCGTGTGGCTTCCTCTGGGTTTGGGACTCCTGGGAAAGAATGAAAAGTCAGGAGCCCGCTGGCGTCCCGGGAGATGGAAGCAGGACCCTCCTGGTGATCGCGCACCCCGACGATGAAGCCATGTTCTTTGCTCCCACTTTGCTAGGCTTGACCCGCCTGAGGCACCGGCTGTCTTTGCTCTGCTTCTCTGCAGGTAGGAGGCTGTAGGCGGGTCGCTGGGACCGGGGGCTATGATGCTATTCAGGTGCCAACCTAACTCAGTGGGCTTCTCCCCGAAGGGAAGCTAAGTTGAGGGAGCTAAGTGAGGACAACGAAGGTTCCTTCTCTGGGCGCTTCACGGAGGAGGGTGGCCCCAGCCTGTGTACTGTAGCAGCCAACTTCCCAGGTGGGTTGGGGGACGTCCCCAGTTGAGGTACTTCCCTGCCAGCAGGATTGAGGAGCACAAGACCACTGCTCACATCTCTTGCATCTCATACCTACGTTTCCGCTGGGAACTGCGACTCTCTACTCGTTATTCTGTGGAACCTCTTTATATGCCAAGGGACCAAGAATAATGTTCTTCCTGTGGGACACCCAACAATCTAGGCTGTAGCGTGCCCGCTCGACCCTTGCCATTTTACTCCGAAAGGTAGCACAGGACCTTCCTGCGGTTTTTAAAATCCACTTTGTGCTAGAGCGTTGCATATGTCAGATTGAAGGGAGAGATTCAGATCATTAGACTGGAAAATAATTTTATAGTAATTTTAGAGTTCATTTCCACCAACTTCGAGGCGTTTCCAGGAGTAAGTCCTGCTTTATCATAACAGAAAAGATGGACTGAGAAAACAAAAACTGACCATGATACTGGTGATATTTGCCCAACTGTATAAATGTCACTGAACTGTACATAGACAGTGGGTATGTAAAATTAAACCTCAATAAAGTTTTTTTTAATAAAGTTATTTTTAACAAATGCCCAAGACCTCTTTTCCCACTTAGTTGTGTGTCATTACAGTTCTGTTTCTACAGTTTTTTTACAGATATTCCATTTTATATAATTTTATATTTTTCACTGAACATTAGTTTTTGCTTATTTACCAAATATTTATTTTTTTACTGTTTTTTAAGAGATTTTATTTATTCGAGAGAGAGAGAGAGAGCACAGTGGGGACGAACAGAGGGCGAGAGAGAAGGAGACTCCCCACTGAGCAGAGAGCCCTACTGGGGGCTCAATCCTAGGACTCCAAGATCATGACCCCAGCGGAAGGCAGCCTCTTACAGATTGAGCCACCCAGGCGCCCCTACCAAATATTTATTAAAAATGTATGTGCAGGGGCGCCTGGGTGGCTCAGTGGGCTAAAGCCTCTGCCTTCGGCTCAGGTCATGATCCCAGGGTCCTGGGATCCAGCCCCGCATCCGGCTCTCTGCTCAGCAGGGAGCCTGCTTCCTCCTCTCTCTGCCTCTGCCTGCCCCTCTGCCTACTCGTGATCTCTGTCAAATAAATAAATGTTTTTTTAAATCTTTAAAAAAAATTATGTGCATATGTTAATTAATTGGATTTAAATAAATAAAAAAATTATAGGTTAAAAAAGCCTTTTTTTTTTTTAAGATTTTATTTATTTGTCAGAGAGAGCGAGAGCGAGAGCGAGCACAGGCAGGCAGAGTGGCAGGCAGAGGCAGAGGGAGAAGCAGGCTCCCTGCCGAGCAAGGAGCCGGATGCGGGACTCGATCCCAGGACGCTGGGATCATGACCTGAGCCGAAGGCAGCCCCTTAACAGACTGAGCCACCCAGGCATCCCTAAAAAAAGCCATTTTTAAAAGAAAAAAAAAAAATCTGTGCACTGCACACTATTAGAAGGTCAAAGCCACAGCATTGACAATACCAAACGCGTAGCATGTGAAGAAACAAGAACTCTTACTCGTTGGTAGTGGGAATGCAAAATACTTCACCCACTTTGGGAGATTAGTTTGGCAATTTCTTATAAAAACTAAACATGCACTTACCAAACCAATCCAGCAACCCTCCCTGGTGTTTGTCCAAAGGAGTTGAAAATATGTCCACGCAAAAACCTGCCCACAGATGTTTATTGCAACTTTACTCGTAATTGCCAAAACTTGAGCGCAACCAAAACACCCTTCGGTTAGGAAATAAACAATTGAGTTGGGACATCCAGGCAATAGAATATTATTCAATGCTAAAAAGAAATGAGCTATGAATCCCTGAAAAAACATGGAGGAACCTTAACAGCATATCACTAAGTGAAAGAAGCCACTCTGAAAAGGCTACCTACTGTATGATTCCAACCATATGACATTCTGGAGAAGGCAAAACGATAAAGACAGTAAAGAGATCAGTGGTTGCCCGGGTTGGGGTGAAAGGAGGGTGAATTGGAGAAGCACAGAGGATTCTTCTTCGGCAGTGAAAATACTGTATGATATTATAAGAAGGGATGCAAGTCTTTGTACATTTTTGTCCAAACCCTCATCCTGTACACCACCGAGAGGGAACCCTAACGTAAACTATGGACTTTGGGTGATTATGATGTATCAATGTAGGTTCACCCATTGTAACATATAGCACTGTCATGGGGGATGTTGGTAATGAGAAAGGCTATGCATGTGTGGGACGAGGGTTAAAGTGAAATCTTCATACCTTCCCCTCAATTTTTCTATGAACCTAGAACTGCTCTAAAAAGCATAGTTTTAATTAAAAAACAAACACTTTGTACTTAAATTATATACTAGTCCTTATTCTATACCTTAGGAGTAAAACAGTGAAAACAAACTAGATTAGGATCACATCCTTGTGAAACATAATATAAGCCTTTACCCATGTTAATAAAAACTAGATGATAATAGCCTTTGTTTGTTTCAAGTTTTTATTTAGATTCTAGTTAATGAACATATAGTGTAACATTGATTTCAGGATAATAGCCTTTTAAATAGTTTCATAGAGATAAACCTTAATATAGTCATCCCTTTATTATATGTATATTTAGAGGGATTTTTTTTCTCAGTTTATTACTATTAACAGAAAACAGTGAACATCTTTATGTGTTTCTTATTATTTCATTAGGACTGATTTCTAAATTTGGCTGTTTTTAAGACTTTGCATGCAAATCAGATTCTCCAAAACATACCAGTGTACATCCGCACTGACAGGTAGTGAGAGTATCTGCTTAAATATAGCACCCTCTCTAGCACTGACTAGTATTTTTTTATATTACTTCTTGGCATAACACTTTTTCCCCTCAAATCTTTTGTTGCCAGTGAGCTTAACCCGTTTTTCATGTATTGAGAATATGGGTCTAAGCACTTTCCTACTCAGTTTGTGCTATTAAGGATATTAACTGTAAATAGATACAGGTAATGGACTCATTGTTAGCTTCTTTTTTTTTTTTCAAGATTTTATTCATTTGACAGAGAGAGAGATCAGAAGTAGGCAGAGAGGGCGGGGAAGCAGGCTCCCCGCTGAGCAGAGAGCCCGACGTCCTCCCGGGGCTTGATCCCAGGACCCAGAGACCATGACCTGGGCCGAAGGCAGAGGCTCAACCCGCCGAGCCACCCAGGTGTCCCTCATTGTTTGCTTTTAATGGTATTTGTAGTTTTTTTGTTTGTATTTGTTTTTTTTAAAGATTTTATTTTATTTATATGACAGAGAGAGATCACGAGTGGGCAGAGAGATAGGCAGAGAGAGAGGAAGAAGCAGGCTCACTGCTGAGCAGAGAGCTGGATGCCAGGCTCCATCCCAGGGCCCTGAGATCATGACCTGAGCTGAAGGCAGAGGCTTTAACCCACTGAGCCACTCAGGCACCCTAATGGTATTTGTGTTTTACATTACAGCTGTGGGAGTCAAATTATAACATATTTGTTTCAAGATCTAGGAGAGAAACCTGGATATTATTTACTGAGTATTATAGGTGCAGCGACTTCTGTAAATTTCTCCTTGTTTTCCAGGAGGTTGAAACTGGAAATTAAAATTTTTTCAAATGAAAAATATATAGCATTCCCTTGGTACATATTAAACAAGCAGTAGCTTTGTCTTGCAAGTGTTTCCTCTGACTTGAACTTGGCATTTAAATTGCTTTCTTTTGGGGCACCTGGGTGGCTCAGTCTTTAAGCGTCTGATTTCGACTCAGGTCATGATCCCAGGATCCTGGGATCAAGCCTGGAATTGGGCTCCCTGCTCAGCAGGAAGTCTGCTTCTCCCTCTCCCACTCCTACTCCTTGTATTCCCTCTCTTGATGTCTCTGTGTCTCTGTCAAATAAATAAACAAAATCTTTAAAATAAATAAATAAATAGTTCTCTTTTGTAATGTTTTTAGAAAGATTAATTTATTTATAAGAGAGATCATGGGGGTGGGGGGTACAGTGAGAGGAGGAGAGAGAATCTTAAGCAGGCACCACGCTATGGGCTCGGGGCTCCATCTCAAGAGCCTGAGATCCTGGCCTGAGCCGAAATCAAGAATTGGATGCTCAACCAACCAAGCCACGCAGGCACCCCTCTTAGAAATGTTTAATTGCTTTTATTTTTTTAATTACTTTTGAAAGCCCCAACTCACTCAAAAAAGGTACAGATTAAACATTACCCACACTCCTAATTTATTTTTTTTTTAAGTCACTAAAATACAGTGATGAGGACAATACAAAACTTAAGTTATCATCTGGAGTCTTAGGGTTAATCCCTGTGTTGGATACCGTGTAATGACTGTCTCCTTTCTAGGTGCAAACAGTTCACAAGTAGCACTAAAGTAACTCCGGCCAAAGTCGAAAGATCTGGAGTGTAAAGCTAAAGAAGTTGAGGAAAGAGAAAACACTGCATACTGAACTGGGTGGCTATGTATTGTCTCATGGAATTCTCAGGAAAGCCGTAGGAGATGGTCATCTCCACTTCACAGGTGGAGACCCTGTGGCTCAGGAAGGTTAAGTAACTAGCACACATTACACATGGGATTATCTGCTGGAGAGTTGAATTAAGGGGTGCATTAGCTAGACAATTGCTTGTAAGTGCAGTTTAAGTGGTACTAAACCTTCACTGTATATTATTGTAAGGATACAGAGAATTCGTACTTAGCAGAATGATTTGTAGGAAACAGAATATATGTGTTGGGAAAAGAAAGGATATATAAGCTATTTGGGGCACTGATGTGGTCAAGATCCCCCAGGGACACATTTTCCTGTAATACTCAGGAGTAAGAGCCTCTTCTTTAAATAAATGTTCGGGGGCGCCTGGGTGGCTCAGTGGGTTAAGCCTCTGCCTTCAGCTCAGGTCATGATCTCAGGGTCCTGGGATCGAGCCCCACATCGGACTCTCTGCTCAGCGGGGAGCCTGCTTCCTCCTCTCTCTCTGCCTGCCTCTCTGCCTACTTGTGATCTCTGTCTGTCAAATAAATAAATAATTAAAAATCTTTTAAAATAAATAAATGTTCAACAGATATTTAAGGACTATCAATTTAAAGATTCCCAAATTAATAGCATGCCCAGGTACCTGACTTATTCTGGGCAATTAGGGAAGAGGCAGTTTTAAATCTGCTGAACTCCAAAGCCAGTGGTCTTGGCGATGTGCAGTGCTGCCTGTAGCATGCAGCTGAAATGCAGGCAGACAGACAGAGGGACAGGCAGGTAGATCCAGAGATGGGGAAGGATTAAATGGTGATGATTCTAAAGACTGGGCTGTTGTCAGTCATCTCACAGGAGTGAATAGTATTTCCTTCAGCTTTTTATTATAGCCACAAATTTTTCAGGTGGCTTATGTCCCTTAGGGAACAAGATGAGATAAGAATAAATAAACTGATAGATTTCCACTATTAAAGAAATCTGCCACTATATATTTGTTATCTTCAGGAAATTACTACAATCAAGGAGAGATGCGTAAGAAAGAACTTTTGCAGAGCTGTGATGTTTTGGGGATTCCACGTTCCAGTATAATGATTATTGACAACAGGTAATCTATCCTTCAAAAATGTAGAAATTCATTGGCCATAAATAGGCAGCGGTACGCTCAAAAGACACAAAAAAACTAATGTGGGTGGGTAAGAACATCTTATTTGAGAAGTCCACTTAAAATAGTTTCACATTTGTTTTTAAATGACAGTGTAATGCAAATAAATGTTTTCAACTTCTGTTCAGATTCTGTCTCTAAAAATAGCTACTTCTCTTTTAATCTTTAAAAAATATTGTTACAAAAATTTCAAAAATACACAGAAGGCTAAAGAACCATGTCATGAACCCCCGTATGCCTATTACTGAAGCCCAGTAATTATCAAGCCTTTTTTATACTTGCTTCGTCTACCCCCATTTCACATCTGTTGTGTGTGCGAAGCCTTTCTAAAGAAAATCTAGCCATCAGGTTGTTTCACCCGTGCATAGTTAAATATACATCCCTTAAGAAGATAGCTAGATATACATCTTTTAAGAAGATAGACATTCTTTCCTATGGTCACAATGCCATTATCATCATGTCCAACAAAGTTAATAATTAATAATTAATGTTGATGTCCTCCCAGTACCCAGTCCATACTGACATTTCTCCAAGTAGCTCAAAGTGTTTTCAGTTGGGTCTGTTCAAGTCAGGGCCTAAACGAGTCCACGCAGGATAGTTGGTTGATATTCTGCAATTCGTTGTCCCTTCCTCCCTCCCCCACCTTGTCTTTGTTGAAAAAACTTAGTTGTCATATAGTATTAGCCTTCTGGACTTGTCTGCCTGTCTTCTCATGGTGTTAAGTTGTTCTTCTATCCTTCATATTTCTTGCAAACTAGAACTTAGCTATAACTTTCAGGAGCAAGAATACTGCTATGAACTACTGTGTACATCACATCGAATCATTTCAGGAGACCACATGCTAGCTGATCATCGCGCTTATAATGATTCTACCACTGACCAGTGAATTCACATGGCAACGCCTGGTCCTTTCATTTCAAAGACCCACACCCACCTTTCATGTAATGCTTTCATGATTGCCTGAATCATTAGTTAACTAGAAATAGCCAAATGCTGAGTGTCTGAATGTCTTCTGCATTCTAAATGTATTAGCTGTAATTCTTCAGCAAAGCAAAACTTTATCAGCTGGGGCTATGTTGTTACCCTAGTATATAATTTGATCTGAAAAGACAGGGTAAAGCTTAATTCTTTTTCTTTTTAATTTTATTTATTTATTTGAGAGAGAGAGGGGGAGAGAGCAGGAGCAGGGAGAGTGGCAGAGGGAGAAGCAGACTCCCCGCTACTGAGCAGGGAGCCCTACTGAGAGCTCGATCCCACGTCCCAGGTTCATTACCGGAGCCAAAGATAGATGCTTAACCGGCTGAGTGACCTTGGCGCCCCTAAATGCTTAATTCTTTAATTGCCATTTTCAGAATAAGGAGTCGATGCCCTGTGTACCTCCAATGGTAACCCATTGTTTTGTGGCTTGGATGGGGGAGGGCACTTTTTTATTTCGTCGGGTACCTATGTGTTTTTATGTATTCAGGGTTTCTGTTTTGGTTGTGTTCTTTGTTTCTCCAGTTGTCTCATCTTTGGCTCTTGATCCTTTTAATGTTAGCTCCTATGTCCTTTGTCATGGTCTCTAGTTTTGTAGGATTTGCTTGCTGTCAGGGACGATGAGATTTCCCAGCACCTTCTTGTATGCGTTCCTGCCCCAGTCCTGGCAGCAGCCCTCCCTCCAAGGAGCTTTGGTTTCTCTTGGGAGGGTGTGGTGTTTAGAGACCATAACCAGAGTTACTAGGAGTATTTACTGCTACAGTGTTTCGGTAGACAGAGCTGGTAAACATGTATTTTTTTAAGGAAAAAGAAATCAGGAATACTAATGTTTACAATGTAGAGTTAATATTTCAGGAGTTTTGTTTAATACCTTTGATTTTTATATCGAATCTCTTTTCTCTCACAGTATAAGTCTTGCTTTCTAACAACATGAACATAATTCTCCTTTTAAGTCTTGTTTAAGGATTTTATAAAACATGAATGAAAAAAATACTTGAAAGGCAGATATTAAAAACCAACGCTAAATATAATATGACTGACTATAATGTTTGCAATTTACTTTAGAATGATTCAGGGAAAAAAATGCATACCTATATAGATTTAGCCAAAATAGTAAAATATTAACAGTTTGAACCCTGGTGAAAGATACACGAGAGTAGATTATACTAACCTTTTAACTTTTTTGTTTGTTCGTAAATTTTTATAATAGAAAAAATTACGAGTACCATACCGCGTGCCTTTTCTCTGATTATTTTCTGGCGTTTATACATATATGTTAATGTATTGTTATTGACCTGCCTCTTCAATTAAAAAAATTCAGGGGCACCTGGGTGCCTCAGTCAATTAAGCATCTGCCTTCAGCTCAGGTCATGATCCTAGGGTTCTGAAATCAAGCCCCGCTTAGGGATCCCTGCTCAGCAGGGAGCCTGCTTCTCCCTCTTCTGATTCCCCAGCTTGTACTCTCTCTGTGTCTGTCAAATAAATAAAAATGTCTTAAAAAAAAAAAAAAAAAAAGACCACTTTGTTGAGAAAAATCTGATGGATTGCTAGGCTTTGATTGTCTCCATGCATTGTCCATGAGCTGAGTCACTCTCCCTGGGTTTCCTTTTTCATTTTAGCACCTGCTTTAATTAGCTGCTTCCTCCCACAGTGGAAGAGGTTGGGGGTGGGGGATGGAGTTTAGATAAGCGGCAAATAAATTAGTCCTGGAAGACATGTATCTCTTACTATTTGAACCTTCATGACATCACAATAGAAACAGAAACAATAGTGAAGACCGATGATTAGTTGTTTGCTTTAGAATGATCACTCTGGGGGTGCCTGGGTAGCTCAGTCAGTTGACCAAGGGACTCCTTTTTTTTTTTTTTTTTAAAGATTTTATTTGTTTATTTGACAGAGTGAATGAGAGAGACAGAGAGCAAACACGGGGAATGGCAGGCAGGGAAGAAGCAGGCTCCCTGCTGAACAAGGAGCCTAATGTGGAGCTCGATCCCAGAACCCTGGGATCATGACCTGAGCCAAAGGCAGATGCTTAACAACTGAGCCACCCAGGCGCCCCATCGAGGGACTCTTGATTTCAGCCCAGGTCATGATCCTCAGGGTCGTGAGATCAAGCCCAAGTTGGGCTCCGCACTGAGCATGGAGCCTGCTTAGGATTCACTCTCCATTCCTCTGCCCCTCTTCCCCCTCCCACTTGTGCTCTCTCTCTTAATTAATTAACTAATTATTTGAAGTTTTAGAATGATCACTCTGATGATAGAATGGATTGAAAAGCTTAGGACCACAGACTAATCAATCTCATGCATGTGTCCTGGCAAAAGGAGAAGGTATCAATTTAGAGTCCAGCAGGTAAGATGGAGATGAGGGGATGATCCGAGTCTTATTGAAGATGGTTTAAGAACAGAAGAAATCTGGAATAATGGAAATTGCAGGCATAGAGAGCTAGGTGGATAAAGATCAGCTCTCATACTTTATGGGCAAGAATTGGGTTATGGGAAAGAACAGATTAGACATCGTTAGCATATGGAAGAATTAAAACCATTGGAGTGGCTGCAGTCACCCTTGCTTGGATCGGTGGGGCGATAAGAGAGTATGGAGATCAGGCAAGGCAAGAAGAGAAAACCACAAATGAGGAGGAGGAGAATTACGCATTTGGTATCATGTAACCCAAGGAGTGGGCTTGGGGAGGTTCAGGAAATTGTGATGCCAATAAGAATTCCCTGCTCACTAGATGTCCATCAACTGATGAATGGATAAAGAAGATGTGGTATATATACGCGATGGAATACTATGCAGCCATCAAAAGAAATGAAATCTTGCCATTCGCAACGACGTGGATGGAACTAGAGGCTATCATGCTTAGTGAAATAAGTCAATCGGAGAAAGACAACTATCATATGATATCCCTGATATGAGGAAGTGGAGATGCAACATGGGGGACTAGGGGGGCAGAAAAAGAAGAAAAGAAACAAGATGGGATTGGGAGGGAGACAAACCATAAGTGACTCTTAATCTCACAAAACAAACTGCGGGTTGCTGGGGGGAGGGGGTCGGGAAAGGTGGGTGGGGTAATGGACATTGGGGAGGGTATGTGCTATGGTTAGTGCTGTGAAGTGTGTAAACCTGGCGATTCACAGACATGTACCCCTGGGGATAAAAATTTGTTTATAAAAAAAAA
>PISX010030949.1:0-18028 GCA_004024625.1 Mellivora capensis
GGATGTGGAGAAAGGGGAACCCTCCTACACTGTTGGTGGGAATGCAAGCTGGTGCAACCGCTCTGGAAAACAGCGTGGAGGTTCCTCAAAAAGTTGAAAATAGAACTACCCTACGACCCAGCAATTGCACTACTGGGTATTTACCCTAAAGATACAAACGTAGTGATCCGAAGGGGCACGTGCACCCGAATGTTTATAGGTGCTCTGTTACTTTTAAGCACAAAAAATACTAGTCAGCAACTCATTTCTCTTTCTGGATGTCTTTTTTCATCCTCTTGTTTTTCTGACTCTGTTCCCCTTGAAACTTGGTACTCTTACTGCAAGGCCCTCCACCACTCATTCACACTTAGTTCCTGCAAGCTCCTTCCTGACCATTCCACTTTCCCATGACCCCTGCTGTTTGGCAACCCCCTCCCCCTCCACGAACTCTCCATGTTCATCTTTCATCTGAGGAAGGGAGAAGTTAGGTCAAAGGAGGGGCAATACTGTGGTCAAATGTTCTGTAACACGGTCCTTAGGAAATTTCTGGGAACTTCTCTCAGGGTGAATAAACATGTCAAGAAACTCTGAAGCCTAACGAGCACAACTGTCCAAGAGTTGGGAGCTCTTATTCTAAAGCTGTCTTGGGTTTACTAGAGGAAAGTCAAAGGGAGCAACTGAACCCTGGGACAGCTAGCAATTTAAATTAACATGATAATAACCGATAGGCAAGTGCATATATGCATTAACATTTTACCCAATGCTTTGCTATAAAGCTAAATTGTTTGTGTTTTCATAACTTCTAATACATTATTAGTATACAGTAAAATGCTAGTGATTCACTTTATTAAGTTATTTTGTTAAGAGACTTTGAACCTACACAAGATTTTATGTAATAAAATTTCCATTTTCTATGATCATGTAATATGAAAAAGAGTAGATAATTACAATATTTATTAATATTATTTCTTTTTTAAATTTTTAAAAAATGTATTTATTTATTTATTTATTTATTTGACAGAGAGAGGGATCACACGTAGGCAGAGAGGCAGGCAGAGAGAGAGGTGGGAAGCAGGCTCCCTGCTGAGCAGAGAGCCCGATGCGGGGCTCGATCTCAGGACCCTGAGATCATGACCGGAGCCGAAGGCAGAGGCCCAACCCACTGAGCCACCCAGGTGCCCCTATCAATAATATTTCTTGATTTGCTTACAACTCTTTGAAATAACATCACTTATATGTGTGGAGTGATGTTTAGGTCCCTAGAGAGGATAGTTAAGACATTCCCAAAATGAAGTGGAACACAGTTAAGGTCAGAGGTAGAAGAGAACTTACGTTAGGGACAGCAAGGTAAAATTGGCCAAAGCAGTAGTGGGTGTTGGAGAATAATGAGAGGTATGTTTGGATTGATGAGGCGAATTTCTATTTTAAACTCAGCAAAGAAATTTTGCATTGAGGGAAACAGGATATAGCAAATGAAAAAAAGTTGAGTTTGTTAAAGAAGTCCTAGAAATTTTCCAGCTTTTCGATTTAGTGTTAATGGGACAGCTAGTCATATTATCTAATAAAATGGCAAACACTGTTATATAATATTTTTTAACCAAAGGAATAAAACTATACATCTTCTGTTTATTGTAGGGTCAAAATTATAGTGGTACATCCTATTACGTAAAATGCAATAGGTTTTTTTTTTTTAAGATTTATTTATTTATTTGACACAGATCACACTTAGGCAAAGAGGCAGGCAGAGAGAGAAGGGAAGCAGAGTCCCTGCTGAGCAGCGAGCCCAGGGTGTGGGGAGGGGCGGCAGCTCGATCCCAGTCCCTGAGCCAAACGCAGAGGTTTTAACCCACTGAGTCACCCAGGCTCCCCTGCAATAGTTTTTTTTTTTTTTAACTTAAAAACAATAGCTTTGGAAAAAATGTCCCACTCTCTGAAGTAAAAACCCAAGTGACAATTACTTAGGAAGCAAATCCCAAGTGCAGATTCTTCTTGTGAGGGGAAATGCCTTGAACCATTTTCAAATATGTGATAGAAGTCGTGACTCTCCTTTGTGAGACTTTAAGAACAAAATTCTGATCAAATAGTGAAACAACTAAAACTTAGCAAACTTCAGAAAACAAAGATGTTTCTTTACGATGTTTATGAATACTAGATCTTGTGTTGATTTTGTTACTAATGGAGGCGAGACCATAAACACAAGCATTACAGGAAAGCTAGAGAGATGCGAACTGAAAGCATGTTGTTTGATAAACTTTGTGGCAAATATTGTCACAGGTTCCAAGACAGGTGCAAAACTTTCACATTATCACCTGGTTTGCTTGCAAGAGGGAGAAGCGTCACGCTGCTCATCAGATATGTTGTTATTTTCACACCTACTCTCTGTGCAAGACAAACCTTTAAACTTTTCCACCTGGATGGTGCCACATTTCATTGAGAAACATCTCTGCCCATTGGATAGCTGTATGATGGGAGCCCAAAATAAAGGGATTTTCAAAGAGTTCAAAGATTACAACCTATTAAAAAAAATCTTAACTTTAAAAATTAGAGATGCATCTTGGTTTCCTTAGGTCAGATTTTTGTTGGATTTTAGAAAAAAAAACACGACTGAATTAATTAAGAACTCAATATTCATACCTTCAATCTTAAATTGAATATATATGTATATATATATATTCTCTTTTTACTCTTATATATATAGGAGTAAAAAGAGAATGGTATTGCCATGTTAGCGTTTTTTTTTTTTTTAAGATCTTTTATTTATTTATTTGACAGAGAGAGAGATCGAGAGATCACAAGTAGGCAGAGAGGCAGGCAGAGAGAGAGGGAAGCAGGCTCCCTGCCGAGCAGAGAGCCCGATGCGGGGCTCGATCCCAGGACCCTGAGATCATGACCTGAGCTGAAGGCAGAGGTTTAACCCACTGAGCCACCCAGGTCCCCCCATGTTAGCCTTCTTTACATGAATATTTTCTGCTGACTTATCCTAAATACTATTCCTATTTTAGAGCACTAGCTGCTCACCTTGAAAGTGTTGCTTGTAGCCATTTGCTTGTGTGACACTGCTCTTCTGAGTTACTAATACTCATAAAAGACAAAGAAATACAGTGCATTTAGATGTTAAAAAATGTTATACGCTATGCAATATTCTATTTTATCAATGAGAGTGAATATTAACAAGAGACCTAGGTTGTTCCATTAGCAAGCTAGTTAGAAACAAAACTGCAACTTCATTTCACATCCTCAGTATAAAACTTTTGCAAATTGCTATAAGAAATATCTGCAAGTTAAAATGATATTAGAAAAGTTCTGTCCTGATTGCTGGAGGCAGGAGGAATTGGGTGTTTGAAAATCCATATAATCTGGATAGTGGCTGGCTGCCCATGAGCATCTTAAATTCTATAACCTTGATTTTGATTTTCATTTCCAGATCTCTCAGTCACACTTTTTCACACATTTCTTAATAGTGGATAGCTCAATGTCAATAGCGCTCCCTTTGCTCTCACGAAAACCCCTCAAGGTTCTCTATAGTTTAGGTCTGTGACTTGCCCTCATTTTCTGCATTTTTTGACCTTCTATGCTCTTTTATATAATTCCCACTCTTTGCTCTATTTTATGGTTTTCTTTTTTCTCCAACTGCATACATAGCACAAAGTAAACTAGACATCTGGATGTGTTGGTGCCAATATTTGAGTCTGCTCTGTATCTTAGGATTTAAATTCCATCCATCCCAGTACACACCTTCCTGTTTCTTTGACATGCTGTTTGTTTATATTATGGTTTGCATAGTAAATGTCTATAAATTCTGTATTTTAAAGATGTTGTCATACAACTGTTGCGTTAACAGTAAAAGAATTTTTGCACCTTTATCTTTCATTTGTGACCCATTTTTATTTCCACTATTATTTTGTACACACACACTCCCCAAAACACATTCAGTGGATTAGACATGGAGAAGTCTACCTTATGACGCAGTGCAGAAAAGAAAAGAAATTCTGGCCACCATTAAACAGTAGTTTGGAGCCATTAATTAATTTTCTATGAGCCTCTTAAACCACTAATTTGGAAAAGGACTAGATTGTTTTATACCAGCAGTTTTCAACTATTTTTGCTTTAAACTTGTTGAACATGATACATTTTCAGTTACACTAGTGTTATAAATTGATCCCTGTGGAACCATCTTTTCCAAAGGTAGTGTGCCTTCTTTCAAGCCTAAATTAATGCCACTAAATTTGCCCTTTGATGTTAATAATTAAAAAAGAATAAAAACTCCTTGTGGAATTTTTCTTCAATGTAAATTAAGCTTAGTTACTTTCTCAGTAATAGCTTTTCGATAAGATTTACATCAATGATGAAGACCAGCTGGAGTGCCTGGTTCAAATTTTGACCTGACAGGAATAATACTAAGTATGTTCCTATAGTTTCTCTGGAATCATCAGGCTCTGTCTGGAAAATCTCTTGATTTTTAGTAAGTATATATACATGAGGATATCTGGTTGCATCATCTACAAGTATATATTGTGTATGAGCCATTTTGAATGATACTACAAATGTAAAAATCAAAACAAATGATACAAGGTAATTTTTCTAAGTTACTATATTGGAAATCTAAGACAATAGCAAAAAACCACTAAAATTCAAACACAGAAAATGTTCTAAAAATGGTAAAATGTAAGAGTACAGAGAGGAAGATTTTTTTTGTTTGTTATTCTATTTCCACACAGTAATATGAATAACTAGATTTTTTTGAGTTTTTGGTATTTTATTTTATCTATTTTTTTTTTAAAACCTGAGGTATACTTTGTTTTAATTTTTATTAAGGATTTTTAATTTGAGACATAGAGATAACGAGAAAGAACAGAAGCAGGGAGGAAAGGGAGAAGCAGGCTCTCTGCTTAGCAGGAGGCCCAATGTGGGGTTCAATCCCAGGACCCTGGGATTGTGACCTGAGCCCAAAGCAGATGCTTAACTGACTGAGCTACCCAGGCACCCCAAGGGCAATTTATTTTAAAGATACCCTCTTCAAATTTTATTAAATAACCACATTTTTATTTTTAAAATATTCTGGGAGAAAAGCTATTTGTAAATTTGGTGCTTCTAATTTGATACTGTTACAACTGCTGCTCTTGATTTTAGCAAATAGTGCAAACATTGTAGGAAGTCCTGGATGCAGTATGTAACTCTTTTTAAAAAATCTAATATGTGAGCCTTAATCTCCCTGCAAAATTATTATGAATTTATGAAGGTAGAAATCACTGGCATAAATTACTTCACCCCATTGAAAAATAATATGATTGATAAAATGCTGGGCCATTTGTTTAATTTCAGAAACCCAATAGTATTGAGACTGTAACAGACTGTAACAGGAAACCAAGAAAACATTGAAACTTTCAGGAGATTTGTCGTGGTACTAGAAGTTTGAGGAAGTAGAGTCTTAGAAATCTGGTTGGAAGAGGGGTTAGTGAATTTACCTCGTATCTCATTTATTCAGGAAGCCCATTATTTTTTTCTTATTAGAGGGCTGATGGAGAGGACTATGTATGTGTGTATGTGGGAGACATCTTCCTCAAGCCAACCCATGTCATAACCACTGCATGAGATCATTAATTGAATGATTTCACTGTGTTAACCTAATTTCTAATGATTAGTTTCTTGAGACAATTTCCATTGGCCTGAACAAATCCTGAAAATACTTGTGGCAGCATTAACTGAGAAAGAATGTTTGTTGCAACATGGCATTTGCTATTCTTCATTAAAAGATACATTTTTAAGCATATATATACTATCCCTAGACTTTAACATGATCTCTGATAAATGTGATGCATTTCTTATATGATTTTGGCAAATTTTCTTTTTAGGTGAATTCTGTTTTGGGGCTTGTGTTAGCTTCTAGGTCTAGTATAACAAAAAACCATAATGGGTGGCTCATACAACAGAAATTCATTTCCTCATGACTCTCGAGGCAGGAAGTCCAAGACTTAAGAGGTCAGGAGTTTTGGTACCCCCTGAGATCTTTCTCCTTGGTTTGGAAGTGACCAACTTCTCTTCTCTCTGTGTCCTCGTATGACTTGCTCTATGGCATTTCTTTCTGTAGGTCTGAATCTCTTCTTTTATAACGACACCGGCCCTTCTGGATTAGGGCCACCCGAAGAGCTCATTATTTAGCTCTAATTACCTCTTTAAGGGGCCTGCCAAAATACGGTCAACTTGGGGCTACAGCTTCAAAGCAAAGATTTGAGGGGGACACAATTCAGTCCATGAGATAATTACAGGGGTTTAGATATTGAACAATGAGAAACTCTTTTAAAAAAATACCCTGAGTAACTACGGAAATGGAATATGTTACGACAAGAAGCTCTGTGTGCCCTGCACATGTTACTCGCGTCACCTGTCAAGAATGTAGCACCCGCTAGAATCAAGAATCTGGGAGACATTCAGAACTCTTCACTCTCCTGGTACTTAATGATTAACCTGGCAGCATAAAATTTGTTCTCTCTCCTAAATATCCGTGTAATCCATCAACGTTTCTCCATTCTCGGTGTGAATACGTTAATTTATATCTTGGCCAGATTATTATGGAAATTTCCTAATTAGTATTTCTGCCATCCTCCCAATTTTAACTCTTTCCAATTCATTCCTAAGTCATCGTACAGAGTGATCTCTGAAACTCCTCAGCGTTTCCCATTGACCATGGGGTTGCGTGAAGTTCCCTGCATTCTTAACCCCTTTCTCTACCCCTGCATCAATGAGGTAGAGAAAACGGCTTCTCTACCCTTTTCTCGCTCACTTCTTATACTATGCTTTAGCCAAACGATGCTTGCATTTCCTGAAAAAGAGCGTGTTCTTTCTTATCTCCGGTACTTTGTAAAAGTTGAAATTTCAGCCTGGAGCCGTTTCTGCCGAGAATCTAATTCATATTTAAGGTCTTAGTTTAGATATCACTTTCTACAGGAAGCCTTTATTGACCTTCAAATCTGGGTGAGGTGCTCTTTGGAGGTACTACCGAAATCTCTTTTTTCTATTTAATTAATCCATACTTCTCCCATGATAACATTTCTCTCATTACATTGGAATTACATTTTTATCAGTATGTATCTACGAAAATGTAAGCTCCTTAAGAAAAGGAATCCTGTCTTGTTCACTGTTCTAATGTTAGCACTGGTGTTAAGCCTGGCACATGGTAGGCATTCAGCGGGACTGATGTTACAGAATAAATGATATTATGGAATCTCTTCTGACATATATCATATTTTACTATTAGGCATTCATGACAGGGTAATTATCCCCAAATTATAAGTTTCCCTTAATTATACTTCCTTTGCTGTCTTCAATATTTTCTTCTGTTTCTATCATTTTCTATTCTGGAGAGTTCTTTATATTTTTGATCCCAAGAATCAGGTCATCACTCGTATTTTTTTTTCACCTTGCGTGATTCAAAGAGACACTTGAAAGATGCTGATATATTGTATAAACTGACAACCGGGATGAATTGAAAAACGGACCAAATTAACCGAGAGGAAGAGAATAAACGGACAGTGTCAGTGATTCAGGGAATGCTTCAGGGAAGCTGAGGTTGCTGCCATCAAGTTTCTGAGTGATAACAGAGCTGGTAGGTTGTTGGTAGAATCTCTTTTTGCAAAAGATTGCTTGCAAAAGACGATAGCCTCTGCAGCAATGTGTGCGTGTGCACTTTAAGAGAAGAAATGTCCACCCAGACATCACTGATGTAAATTGCATGTGGCGATGAATTAGAGCTTTATTCTCCAAACAATGAAATGGAAATGTGATTGAAAGTGAGTGAAACATGAGAACGGAGCTCACAGACAAACCACCCCCAGAAAAAAAAGAATGCTTGTGTAATGACTGTGCTAAAAACGTATAATTTCTAAATATGTGCTATCAGTTCCACCCGGAATTGGGTCCAAGTTTGTAAACATTTAGTCAAATAATAAAATTCAGAATAAAATTACCCTTTACTTTAGATAGTGGCTTTGACTATATGATTACCATGAGAAATTCTTATAGTCTTTGCTCCTGATGTCTTCCATGTCCATAGTTCTTTAGAAATCTTTAAATTACTTTTGTGTATTTATTATTTATTCATTTAAAAAATTTTTTTTAAAAGATTTTATTTATTTATTTGACAGACAGAGATCACAAGCAGGCAGAGAGGCAGGCAGAGAAAAGAGGGGGAAGCAGGCTCCCTGCTGAGCAGAGAGCCCGATGCGGGGCTCCATCCCAGGACGTGGGGATCATGACCCGAGCCGAAGGCAGAGGCTTTAACCCACTGAGCCACCCAGGCGCCCCATTATTTATTCATTTTTAATTTATTATTTATTTCAAAGATTATTCATTATTATTTTTTCATCTATTTTTATAATTTTTTTTATTTTTTAAAAATATTTTTATTTTTTATTATTTTTTCAAAGAT
The DNA here is from genome assembly GCA_004024625.1 of Mellivora capensis. Lineage (NCBI taxonomy): Eukaryota > Metazoa > Chordata > Mammalia > Carnivora > Mustelidae > Mellivora > Mellivora capensis. Next base: position 8,405 of record PISX010030949.1, read on the forward strand.
TTATTATTTTTTCAAAGATTGATTTATTTATTTGAGGGAGAGGGATTGAGAGAGGCAGGGAGAGGGAGATGGAGAGAGAGAATCCTTCAGCAGACTCCCTGCTGAGCTTGGAGTGGAGGCGGGGCTTGGAGTGCTCAATCCCATGACCCTAAGATCCTGACATGAGCCAAAATCAAGTCACTCAACCCACTGAGCCACCCAGATGCCCCACCATTGTGTCCTTTTAAGTAAAGTGTATATTGAGCAAATCATAGTTTACCTTTTGGACTGTGTGGGACAGAGTAATGCCCTGTTAGGAGAATTGTACTCCTAGAAAGGGAAACCTTTGGTAAATAAATACAGATGACTAGAGAATTTATTTGCCTAGTTACAAATATCAGACCAACCATTTAAATCTTTCCTCAAAGAGCTAGACCTCCACTAGGACTAGGCTGAAGGTTGCCTTCTGTATATTGCTTTCATAACTACTTTGAAATCAGTAATTAAACAGACATTTATTGAGCAATTATCATGTTGTCTAGGACTGTGCTGGGCAGTGGAGATGCATAAATAAAGATTCTAGACATTATGCTTGCCATCAACTTGTTCCCTGACCCTTGGAATGCTCACAATTTTTTTTTTCCAGTAACGTGATCTTTTTAAATTTAAAAATCTCATCATGAAAATTTCTTGCCAAAAGACTTCAGTGTTTCTTTTTGCGCCCAGAATAAACTGGAACCAGAAACCGTGGTCTAAATTTCTGATCTTCCACTATCTCCTCCTCCCTGACTGAGCTGCTTCCCCTGCCTGAATAAGATAACTTCGGATCCTGACATGCCTCACTCCCGTTAGTGTGGCCACTTCCCCAGCGAGGGTTTCCCTGACCGGCACGGTTAACAAACACTTCCCACTCCAACCTCTAACCCCTTACTCTGCTTAATGGTCTATAATAGCCCTTATCACTATCTGAAATATTTAGTTACATTAAGAAAAAGGGAAACGAAGAAAAGTTAAAAAAAAATCCCAATATAATTAAGTTCCATGGAGTAAAGGCTATTTCTGTTAACTGCTGTATTCATATTATATTGAAGTAAATACTTGGCCAGTGGGATGCGTTTAGAAGTACGTATTACATGAATGAATGAAGTTCTGGAGAAGCCATGGCAGTGAGCATATGGTGCCACAGTCCTCCATGTTCTAGTAATTTCTGCACAAACAGGAATGATGGAGAAGGCTCAGGAGTCAATCAAAATGTTTTGTGAAATATTGTGTCCAGTCTCTCATTAAGCGTATGTTTACAAAATATAATTTGGCACTTAGACGCAGGAAGACATGCAGAATTGCCCCCCAACTAAGTCCCCAATATTGAAACACCTGTGTTATATGCTCATTCTCCCATAAACTGACAAGTCAGACACACTGCTTAACATTCTTTTCCTGGAAATGAAATATTCCTAAAAAACTTGGCTATGAAATCAATTTTTATTAAAAAATTTGAAAAATATAAAGTGTTACAAATATATTTATATATTTACCATTTAAATTACTTTAAAAAACTTTTATATAGAGAAGTGTGTTTTCGTGTAAGGATTTCCTAAAATAGAATGTATCTATAATAGGTGTCTGAATTATAAAAGTAGCATTTCTGGTTATCTTAAAGCATGGCTAGGTTTCAAGCTTTACAAATGCTTAATACAGTGTGCCAAGAAAGACAGCCAACTTCAAAAAATGGTTTGGACCAAATGTACACACATGTTAGACCCTGTATTCTACATTGTTGAAACTGCTTAAACTACATCCATCTTATTTTAAGGACTGCACTTGCAAATACGAAGGGTGCATTGGAATGTTTATTATCTACCAATTTCCTTTTTAGCTTGAGAGACAGTACTCAATATGATAAATTACCTTCCTGGTAGAAAATCCATTCCAGAAAAGCCTTCTGAAGTGAATACCTGTTAAACTACAAGATCTTTAAAATGAATACATTGTATAATGAGAAAAAGAAATTGAAAAGTGAAGCAACTGAAATGAAATGCCTGACGCTTGAAAGAAGAAACGAAACTGATAACCTATAAAATTTACCTTTTTTAGCCATACCTCATTAAAAAAAAAAAAAAAAAGGGAAAACGAAAAAGAAGAAGAAGAAGGGGTAGCAGGAGTGGTAACAGGAAATGGCGAATGTCATGCTCAATAAATGTTTTTGCTGTATGCAATTATGTTCTTTTAATTCATCTTAAACTATAGCATTGTAGGTTGCTTTAACTCAAGAAATCGGATATTGTAAACGGAGTTTATGGGAAGGCATGATTCATAGATGAGAAGTTTTGAGTTGTACCACTGGGCCACGTTCAAATTGAATTCTTCCATTTCCCGTCTACCCTTTGGGTTCCTCAGAGCAAATATTGTTGAAGAACATGCCTCAGCAATATTTCCTTAAAAACACAAACCCTCTGGGTGAGAAACTACATCCTCCCTATAACACATAAGTAAGTCGCTTCTGTTTAAACCTCTCGCAGTCCTTTCCTTCTTCCCTCCCATCTCCCTCCCACACCTAGACAGACTTTCCTCCTGACAAGTTACCCTTAAAGGGACTCAGTGACCATTTTCTCAGTCTCAAGTCATATGCAGGGGAGTTTGTCAGAAGGAAGACGCCCCTGAGCTGCTATAATAAGAGAAGCTCTCCTAAACTTGGAAGTTTGTAACATAAAAGCACTCTAGGAAGAATGAAATGGCAGCTGGGGACAGCACTTTCGGCCCTGGAAGCAATATAGCAGCTGTTAGTGGACAGCATTCCTCTTATAGACGTCTATGTGATTTTCTTAGCCAGGGACACATCTGTGGGGCATTATGAATCTGCCAGAAGATTAAAAAATTCATTTACACTTATCGAAATGTCTGAGGGAACTATTCGAAGTGTGAGAGTCCTTTGTAGCTCTTATGAGGAGGCCTTTTCGAAAGCAAGAAAAGTCATGTGTTGGAAAGGCCAGTTTTAAATTTAAGCTTGAAAAAAGAAAGTTCTTATTTTAGGACCAGAATAGTAGAGTGAATTTTAAAAAGTGGGGAAAAAAAAGAATAACATTCTTCTATGAGCTAACAAAATGGTTATTAATATAAAATTATCAGTAGACCAAAATTTTTTAATGTTCCAACTCATCACTTACGTATTAATTTCTCTCTCTCCATCTACATATATGTACACATAACTACACAGACGTATTCTAAACTAGCCCAAATGTGAGACATCTGCTCAAATGAATATATGTAAATGAATGTGTACAGGGTTTTTATACCTTTCAAAATATACCTTTAATTTTGAACTTTAAAATGGAAAGATAATATAGGGCAAATATTTTTATTTTCATGGAGTACTATGAAAATCTACAGTCTGTAGCCTAGGAAAACTGAGGTTGAGAGACTATGCCTCTGATTCTCTGAAATTACCATAGCAATCGAATGTGACACTTCTGGCTCCGAGTTAACACAGTGCCTAACACAGTGCCTAGCACAGTGCCTAACACAGAGCAGATGATGATTATTATTTTACATTAAAGAATACTATTTTCTGGGGCACCTGGGTGGCTCAGTGGGTTAAAGCCTCTGCCTTCGGCTCAGGTCCTGATCCCGGGGTTCTGGGATCGAGCCCCGCATCGGGCTCTCTGCTCAGTAGGGAGCCTGCTTCCCTTCCTCTCTCTCTCTCTGCCTACCTCTCTGCCGACCTGTGATCTCTGTCAAATAAATAAATAAAATCTTAAAAAAAAAAGAATACTATTTTCAGTTTTAAAAATTTCAGATGGTATGTCAAATTAAAATTATAACATGAAGAATAGCATTTTGCAACATTAATTATGCAGCACTAGTGAAATATATAAAAAGTGTTGAAAATAAATTTAGATGTTCTGTGAGTTTTGATAAGATTTGAAGGGGTCTGTCCTGTTCTTGGAGCAAGATAATAAGCAGCCGACAGATTATTACTTAGTATATAGTTAGATAATTGGGAATGGACAAGCAGAAGTGGAGGTCACCTGCCCCAGTGGAAAGTCCCGATCACTTGTTCAGTTCCTATTTCCTCCCCAGAATGACCTATCATCATTTATTTGAGTAAACGCACGCACACACACACACACGGGGGAATAATAGATGTTTAGAGGACTCTTGGATACAAGAATTGAGTTGACAATGATATTTAAGATCGAAAGTATTTTCATCATCTCTCCACCCCCCATTCAGAGGAGGGGATCAGTTAATAAATAGAGCTCAGTTCCATCTCATAAAGGGTCCACTGGACCCACCTTGGTCCAGCCTATGCTCATTTTCTGGTACCTCATGAATATATTTAGCTATTGATACAATCCTCACACTTCTTCCTTGACCTGTAGAGTAGGAGCTAGAAGGAAAGGTCAAGAGGAATCACTTGGAATTTACCCTCTCCTCAAGAAAGAAAATAAAAAACTCTGGCCATACACTAACTGGCAGGGATATGAGGCCAAGTTTGTGGATTAGTTGATGTCCTGCATCTTTCCCATGGGATCAGATTGAAGCTCGTCTCTAGCAGTAGACCATATTCTTATTATGCTTTTTTTCTTCTGCTCTGTCCACTTCAAGTTCTCCCCTTCCCCTGAGAATACTTTCCTGATAAGTCATTTGAACATTAATCCTTGACTTAGGCTCTTTTTAAAAAAGATTTATTTATTCATTCACTTGTTTATTTCAGAGAGAGAGAAAGAAAGAGAGAGAGATAACATGGGGAGGGGGCAGAGAGAGAGAGGGAGAGAGGCAAACTTTAGCAGACTCTGTGCTGAGTGTGGAGCCTGACGTGGGTTTGATCTCATGACCCTGAAATCGTGACCTGAGTCGAAACCAAAAGTTTGGTGCTTAATGGACTGAGCCACCCAGATGCCCCTGACTTAAGCTCTGTTTATGGATACAGACCAAGATATTTGAAATAGCACCCTCCTCTCTTTCTCTACATCTTTCATTTTTCCTCTCACTCATTTTATTTATTTATTTTTACATAGCTCAAAACTACTTCACATTATATTTCTAAATAATTACTTTTAAATTCATTTACAATGAATGCCCTAATTAGATTCTAAACCATCGTGAGTTTGGATACTTTGTATTGCTCACTGTTTTAGTTGATAGAACAGGACCTAAGCAATAGTATTAAAAAAAAAAAAGTCAAATAAATTAACATATGAATAAGTAAACGAATTTGAAATAGTTTTCATTTTAACGTATTTAACATATTTCAATTAACATATGCTTTTTACTATATTTTGGACATGACCTCACAGCCCTGAGAATAAGATCTGAGCTGACATCAAGAGTTGGACAGTTGGAGCACCTGGGTGGCTAAAGCATTAAGCCTCTGCCTTTGGCTCAGGTCATGATCCCAGGGTTCTGGGATTGAGCCCCACATTGGGCTCCTGGCTCAGCGGGAAGCCTGCTTCTCCCTCTGCCACTCCCCCTGCTTGTGTTCCCTCTCTCGCTGTGTCTCTCTCTGTCAAATAAATAAATAAAACTCTTAAAAGCTCCTGCTTTTTTCTATTCTTATTGTATATGTAGATTCAAATAGGATCAAGAAATTATTTTGAATAAAACTAAACTCATAAGTAAGAATTTAGGAGTTTATGTGAATGTAAGTGAAACCTGATTTTATATTTCCAGTATTTTTCCATATTTACAAAATGAGTTATTTCCTTTTTATGTTGATAACCTATGTCTTGGATGTTCTAGCCTTACATGCTATGATTTATCTATAGTTTGGAACAAAGCGTGTTCCTAATTGCTCCTCACTAATTTTTTATTTTAGTATTTTATAAATGAAACAGTATAACCTTTAATTATCCCAAGATGCTATTAATCTAAAGAATGCCAACATTTTGTGCAGTTAAGCTTCTGAAATTTGGTGTTAGGTAGTGGATATATTTTACTAAACCCAGTAACTAATAAAACCTCCATAATTTTTTAAATTGAGCAGATTTTTGAAATCATTGTGGTCTTTATAGCAATATTAACTTCTATAAAGATTTTCCTTTTCTTTAACTTAAATTGATTGAATTATTTCATTACATATTTTATAGTAGCCTTTATATAGTGAGATAAGTTAAAAATATAGGGCATTAAATCAAGAAGTTGACATATACCGAGAGAAAGCAGACACCAAGTTTCTCTTAATCTGTTGTGCATGTTATTAAGCCTAGAGATTTAAAACCTTGATACAATATTATTTGGTAAGAGTTCAGGGACAACAACAAGAATAAAAACAAGACAATTCAGTGGTTTTAAAGGTACCATCAAAGAATTAAGTCCAATAGAGGAGGCGACAGGAGAACTGATCGTCATCCCAACATTGCTATTGTCTTACTATGTGATCAGTGTTGACTGAATGACAGTATAAATTACTACTGTGTTTTTACTCTACCCCACACTTCCCTTTAATTCCATAGATGAGCCCATTTGAGTCACCTGGTTACAGTTGCTTACATGGTCACAGTTGCAAAACCAGGAAACAGAAACTGCATGTTTGACCTTTAAGTAACATTATATCGGTAAACTTAAGAGATCTGGAAGAATACTTCCCAGATGCTACATACAGAGTGTTTGTGTTACTCCAGATTTGTATGTTAAATCCTTGAAATGAGATGGTATTTGGAGGGTGGAGCCTTTGAGAGGTGATTATGGAGGAAAGCCTTCCTGAATGGGATTAGTGTGCTTAAAAGGGACACTAGAAAGCTCCCTCCTCTCTTATTCCAAGTAAGGTCACAGCTAGAAGGGGCCATCTATGTACCAGAAAGTGGGCTCTGGCCAAATACTGAATCTACTTTGACCTTGGACTTCCCGACATTCAGAACGGTGAGAAATAGATTTCTGTTGTTTATAAGGCAGCAATCTATGGCATCTCTAACAGCAGCCTGAGCACTTAAGACTGAACTGTTGCTCCCACACCAGGTGAGATTAAAGTTCTGGACTGAGTTTTGAACATAATAATGATGGGAAGGGTGTAGTGAAGGAAGAGACTCTGCTTTAACCCCTCGACGCCTGAATGTTAGCATTCAAGTTTATAGGGTAGTAAAACTGCCTGCTGACTTTGGGTATCTGGGAATTTAAAGAAGCTGTGCTCTCCAAATTTGTCTGTCAAAACCTGAAAATCTTCAGCCTTGCAGGCATTTACTATAACGTGATGGCATGAGAACAAGAGAAGATAGATAGTTATCAGAGTTGGACATAGAATAATTATATAGTTTAGTTTGCCCAGGACAGTCCTGATTTACATCTGCTTTTCAATATCATTTGTCTCAGATAACATGTCCCCGTTTCAAATGATAAATTAGATGATCGCTCTAGCTGTAACTGGTGAATACGGTTTGAAGTCGCCCTACCAAGCTTTCTACAGCGCCAGACCGGGACAAGAATATAGCTGCATTTTACCGCGTCCCTGTCAGTTTAAGGAGACATAACAAAATAACAGTTGAAAGAGCCATACGTATGTAGCCCGCATTTAACTTGGGGCACTAAGATGCATGGAGAGGTGCCTATGGCTATACAATAATTTACATTGCAGTAGATACAAACTGTGGCCCAGTAAACAGTTCTAGCAAGCCTTATGACCTTCTCCACCAGCGTCGCTGTGGCACCTTGAAATTCCTGGTTCAAAGGAGTGACAGAAGGTTCTAACACTTTACTGATTATAACCTGAAATGACTTTACCTGAGATGGAATAAGATTATGTTTTTGGTAATCACTTGGAATGAAAGTTTGAAACCAAGTTCAAGCTAAGTTCAGGTATGATTTTTTAAAAGACACGTGTAGATTGAGAAATGTGTACCTACGACAAGTGTTTTTCAAACTGTTCTCTGAGAAGTTCTACAGGTCGTCAGGGTGATATCAGGGTCAAAAGGGTATCTTGGGTGAGGGATTTGAGCTCCACACCTCTGCTTCGATCCCTTTGACTCTGCTTCCACTGGATAAAAGTACTTTAATTGAAGGAAAGATTTTGCTATTAAAATAATGATATCAGAATCACCGTTATTCCTCTCTCTCTCTCTTTTTTTTCCCCCCTCACAGCCTATATCTGACACATCTGGCTTACTGCTTCTATTTTCAAAAGTCTGATCATTTTCCGCTACCCCCAGGGTTATCAACCATCTTCAAAACCATTATCATTTCTCACCTGTATTATTGCAATAACCTCCCAACGGGTTCCCTTTTGCTCCCCTTGTTACCCTACAGCCTATTCTCAACAGAGCAGCTCAAATAATGCTTTTTAAAAGATAAGTAAAATCAGGTCACTTCTGTGCTCATGATTCTTCAATGGTATCCCTATCACTTAGGCCCTACACGACCTGCCCCATATGGCACCTCACATCACAAAGCCTTACAGGAGCTGTCCCTCTCTACCCACTCTCTTTTTGATCTTATCCCTTTCCAATCTTCTCTTTCTTTCTCTGTTTTGCCTGGCTTTGGGGCATCTTTGCTCTGTGTACAAATACACTAGTTAAAATTCCACTTCGGGATTTTTGCATTTTCTATTCACTATGACTAGCCTACCCTTTCCCTTGAACAGGCACTAAAAAATAAATTTGATGGTCCTAGACAAAATGATTTCTGAGAGCATTTTTCAAAAAATTTTAGTTCTATAATTATAAGGAATTCTTGCACTGGAATACCTGGGATTGAGTCAGATGTTCTTTCTTTTTTCTTTTTTTTTTTTTTTTAAAGATTTTTTATTTATTTATTTGAGAGAGAGGCAGTGAGAGAGCATGAGTGAGGAGAAGGTCAGAGGGAGAAGCAGACTCCCCGTGGAGCTGGGAGCCCGATGCGGGACTCGATCCCGGGTCTCCGGGATCATGACCTGAGCCAAAGTCCAACCAACTGAGCCACCCAGGCGTCCCCAGATGTTCTTTCAAAACACCGTAGAGATGATGAACTCTACTCTGTTGCAGTGCAGCTGTGTCTATATCCAAAACGTCTATTTGTCTTCTGAAAGGCGGATTTGGGGCCTCAATGCCAAAAAAGTTACAAATACTATACGTTCAACTTCTAATATTTGTGGGATAACGTTACCACGGCTATCTATTAAAAAATTGCATTTGTTAAAATTTGCAAACCTTCTATTTTTCACCATGATAAATTCAAAGAATCCTGTCTTGTGTTTATTATATAGAATCATTCCCATACTCTTCATTATTTAGTTATTGCTTGTAACAATTTTTTTTAAGATCATGCAAAAAAAAATCACTGCTCAAAAATGTTAAACAGCCATACACTACTCCTAGAAATAGACATTAGAATGCAAACTAATCAAGAGAACCAGGTTCCAATGACCAAGTCAGCTAACTTTTTGAAGATTCCGTTAATTTCTTTTTTATATGTAGTTAGCAGCCACTGCGATAGCTCCCTATGGTCCTGACCACCTAGCATTCAGAGCTTTCTGTAATCCTGTACCCTTGATTGTGAAATGGACTTGAATCAACTCATTGCTAATGAATAGAATATAAGGAGAGAAATGGTGCATAGTCATTTCTGAGATTAGGTTCTTATAAAGTCTGTGGCTTCTGCCTTGGATGCTGTCCCTCCCTCTACTATATTACCTGTTGTGGAGGATTTTAGCTTTCAGGTCTTGAAGCAGCCTTTCGGAGG
>PISX010030950.1:0-11570 GCA_004024625.1 Mellivora capensis
GAGATGCCAACTTACTGCCAAATCAGTAAATACCAACTCAGGATTTACTGTTTGTAATTTATCACAGTTTCCCAGGAGCCAATTTTAGGAATAGTGTATAACAACATGCCAACTAAGTGAGGAGCAAATGGAAAAGGGAAAGAATCCTTAAAATCAATGAGGCTTTTCTTTTGTTGTGTTGTTTGCTTTGAATTAAGATGAATATACCAAAACAAAGAAGATAAGTACCTTTAATAGCTGTCTTCTACAGCAGTAGTCGGGAAATACTGCTGCATGTAGGCAGAATCCAATCTCAAGTTCTAAAATCTATATTCATTTAATATCCATAAAGAGTAGTTGAAGCTTATCTAAAATATGAAGTTACAAGTCTGCCTGGGTGGCTCAGTCAGTTAAGTGGCCACCTCTTGGCTTCGGCCCAGGTCATGATCTCAAAGGTTGTGGGATGGAGCCCTGCACTGGACTCCGTGCTCAGTGGGACGTCTGCCTGAAGATTCTCTCCCTCTGCCCTTCTCCCCCACTCATGCATGTGTGTGTAGGGGGGGCACATCCCCAAAGGTTTTAGGCAGTTTCTCCCTTAACTTCAGAGAAGTGCTACAGACTTAACTCTCCAAGGTCATTTGAAAGTTTAATTATTTATATTTGTTTTATACTGATTTTAGTTTTGGGAATATTGAATGGTGAATTATTGATTTTAATTGAGTTAGCCTCTCTGACTGAAGATCCTAAAGGTTAAAACAAAAAATAAAATTTGCTATGCAACATGTTCAAAACTAAATAAGAAAGAACTTTAAGGTCTATATCTGCAGTCAGGTAAGGATACATTCTACAGGAAAGATGGATTTGAGAACATATGTCATCCTGAGTGTAAATGTCAGGGTACAAGCAAAAATTCCAGGCAGTTTTGCAGACTGTCAAGGCAATGGAACTGGTAAGACCCAAGTTAAGGTTTCTTAAAGAAGTTATTTATTTTTTAAAGATTTCATTCATCCGTTTGACAGACAGAGACCACAAGTAGGCAGAGAGAGGAGGAAGCAGGCTCCCCACTGAGCAGAGAGGCTGATTCGGGGCCTGATCCCAGGACCCTTGGATCATGACCTGAGCTGAAGGCAGAGGCTTTAACCCACTGAGCCACCCAGGCACCCCAAGGTCTCTTAATGGTAAAGAGGGACCCAGGTAATTAATATATCATTTATAGATGGAACAAACTGAAAATTTCATAAAGGTAAGTGTTTGATATAATGAAAATGTGTAGAAAAATAGGATGCCAGAGTAGGGTAGACCTGAAGGACCTAGGAAAGGTGGAGGGGTCTTCTGGGCTGGCGGGTGGAGGAGGAGCTATGGACACATCCTCTTTGATTGTCACTTCCCCCACCCTCAGAAACTCTTTGTGACAGTGCTCTGTGATGTAGGCCTGAGGAGGATATGTATTCAGCGTGTGCACAGGATAGGCTGTCTTGTGAGTCAGACAATGGAGTTCAAAGACTGGAATATTCTCTCATTTCTGAATAGCGACAGTAAACCATGTCTGAGCTTTGGCTCAGCATGCTTGGAGACTGATCCCAACTTCACCTTCCTGTGTGGGTTGGGATTGCTCCTTCTGTTCCTGTGCTACCTGGCGGGGATTCCATTTCAACTTGGAAAACCAAAACCACCCAAAAGGTAAGAAATCCTTGGCGGGGGGGACTCAACATAGATTATTACGGTTTCCATTTCCAATCCCAAATTTTATTCCTTTTTTTTAAGGTTTTGTTTAAGACAAAACAAGAGGGCACAAGTGGGGTAGAAGGGCACAGGGAGAGCTAAGCAGGGAGTGCAATGTGGGGCTAGATCCCAAGACCCTGGAATCGTGACCTGAGCCCAAGGCAGACACTTAACCAACTGAGCCATCCAGGAACCCTAATCCCAGGTTTTCAAAGGAGTTTGGTAGGGGCACCTGGGTGGCTCAGTGGGTTAAAGCCTCTGCCTTCAGCTCAGGTCATGATCCCAGGGTTCTGGGATCGAGCCCCACATCGGGCTCTCTGCTTGGCAGGGACCCTGCTTCCCCTTCTCTCCCTGCCTGCCTCTCTGCCTAATTGTGATCTCTGTCTGTCAAATAAATAAATAAAATCTCTAAAAAAATAAAAAATAAAATAAAAGGAGATTGGTAGAGTGGGAGAAATACCCAAAACGGGAATTCTTAAGAGAACAAACATTCACTCCTCTAGGAAAAGAGACCTGGCAGGGGTAAGTGTTAAGAAAGGACTAAGGTTTCTACTTGAAACTATAGTCTATTTGGGTATGGTGGTGGTTCTTGGATAAAATCCCAAACACAGGGAGTCTGTAGTCCTGGATTGGGTTATTTTGAGAGGATGGGGTCTGTGTAAGAGAACAAAGTTTCCCAGCACTCGATCATATCAAGTCATATTCCCAAGTCCAACATCACTCGATCAAGCCTTCCTTCATGCTGGGCTGATCAGGAGAACACTGCTAAGCCTCTGAGAAGACAGTGGGTTCTGAGCTATGACCTAGGATACAGGGTCCTACCTGAGGCAGCACAGATGTGACTGCTGGGCTTCATTTTTTATATCCTCATTGAACAAAGGACTTCTGACTGGGAATACCAAGTGTGGACCTCCCAGACAAAGTCGCTCCCTGAGTTTTTCAAAGAAGTAAATATTGACAAAATTTTATCACCTTAAAAACTGAAAAAAGCAAGGAACAAAAAGTTCCATTAAGTCCCAGAAATCTTGGATAAAGAATGTTTCCATTTCTGAGAGGAGAGTAAGACATGGGTCCCAACCCCCACATTCTTTTTTCTTTTCTATTTCTTTTCAGCGTAAGAGAATTCATAGTTTTTGCACCACACCCAGTGCTCCATGCAATGTGTGCCCTCCCTAATACCCACCACCTGGCTCCCCCAACCTCCCAACCCCCGCCCCTTCAAAACCCTCAGGTTGTTTTTCAGAGTCCATAGTCTCTCATGGTTCATTTCCCCCTCCAATTTCCCTCCACTCCCTTCTCCTCTCCATCTCCTCATATCCTCCGTGTTATTTGTTATGCTCTGCAAATAAGTGACACCATATGATAATTGACTGACTCTGTTTGATTTATTTCACTCAGCATAATCTCTTCCAGTCCCATCCATGTTGCTACAAAAGTTGGGTATTCATCCTTTCTGATGGAGGCATAATACTCCATAGTGTATATGGAGCACATCTTCCTTATCCATTCGTCCGTTGAAGGACATCTTGGTTCTTTCCACAGTTTGGTGACCGTGGCCATTGCTGCTATAAACATTGGGGTACAGATAGCCCTTCTTTACATCACATCTGTATCTTTGGGGTAAATACCCCCCTCATTCTTTTCATTTTTCTTCTAGCATCAGGGCAAAGCCAAGAGAAGGAGGAAAGGTGGGACTCTGGAAGGTAAGGTTCTGCCTATTCCACCTGAGCTCTCCAAGGCTGATCCTTGCTGTTTTCTCCATGAGGGCCCAGTCCAGGATCTCTGAGGATGCGAGCTGCTAGATACATTCCCTCAGAGGAGAGGCTCATGGAAATGCAGTCAGAGTGCAAAACCCTTCTCAGATTCCCTGCTGAGCTTGAAGCAGTGGTGGATCTGGACAATGAGTGCTGCCCAATAGGTGGCCATGTGAGATGACAAGAGTCAGAACTTCTGTCCCCTGGCTTTGTGAAAGCTCTGTGACATCATGGATACTCTTGAGTCTTCCCTGACCTCTCTGCGTCACAGAGGTGGTCTGATCATCACATGGATAATTTAAATGAAAGTACTTTATACAGGAAGCTAGATTACTAACCAGCTTCACATCATTGGACATTTGCCCTCATCTATTGATTATTGGGGCTTTCAGAGTCCAACATCCCCAGGCTGTCCCATAAGGGGACTCCTCTATTAATACCTACATTTCTACTTTCATGATATAACTCACTCTCCTGTTTCCCCAGATGACAGATGGTACCAATGGGAAGTGGAGGAGACCCGGAAGCTGATCTCTATTTTAAGGTGGCCAGTCTTTCCCCTTCTATCCTATTGCCTCTTAGAGCACGTTTTATGCAATTGCAGGATTCACTGCAGTCTGTCATAGCCATGGGGGGGTAGCCATAGGAACAGATATTGGGGTGAAGGCTACTGAGTACACTATCAAGTTATAAAGGTGGGCCATTGTGAAGGGACAGCAGGCTTTATGTGGCCCCTCCCTTGTCAGGCCTGCATGGCCTCCTCCCCTTGTTCTGGTCCTGGGTGCAGTTTTGTACCTCCTATGTCCTGCAGCCCCCTCGGCCGGCATCATGATACCATCCACTTTCATGAACTGTTATGTCCAGACCCCTCCTGTGAGGTGTGTAATAGCACAACTGCTGAGATCAATCGGCTGCTGTTCCTGCAGACTCTGGAAGATTCTACTCCCTTGGCTTCCACAGCTCCTGTGACTTCTTCATCATTCACTCTCTCCCCGGACTTCTCAGCAGTCCCTCCAGGAGAGCTAACACCAGCTTCGCTGCCTGAGCCTTCCCCACCACCTGCCTCCATCTTCTCACCTAACTCAGTGATCCCTGTGGCTGATTTCTTTCCAACCTCACCACCGCGTGATTCTTTGCCACCAGAGTCCTTTCCTCCCTTGGATTCCAAATTCGCAATGGACCATTTCCCAGCCCAGCCCCCTGCCTTTCCACCTCCTGTCCCACCACATCATGCCCATTCAGTGGACCGTAGTGTTCAAACAGAGACAGCATCTCTAAATACAATCTTCTCTCCAGAACATACCCTTGTCCAAGGTGTCAGTCCCTTACTGGAGTTGTCCCAGAGGGTGAATCCCACTGAGACCTTTGCTCGTCATCACGCACCACCAACCCGGTCTGCTTCACCACCGCCAGGCTGCAATTTAACTGTGACTCAATCTAAACCGATTTTCATCTCAAGGAAGCCTGTTCCAGAGAGCTCGCCCCCACAGAGCTCTGGTGGGTTGTCTACTTATGTCCCAGCAATCACAGGCATTGACCCCTCCAGTTTGTCAATTTTAGACCTCCCTCGGTGGCAAACTTATGCCAAAGACTTCTACCCTTCAACCCTGGCTCCATGTGATTTCCATCAAGCCTTCCATTCTTCAGAGGCTTCTTCCAGGGGAGACCCTGCAGCCAACCTTGTAGAGCCTGGTAACTTCTCACTTCTCAGCCCTGATGCCCTGGCAATTCCAGAGAAACACGTCCAAAAGATGTGTGACTTCCTCGGGTGGAAGGAAACAAAGGGTTCTTTTGCAAAGCAAACAATAACAGATAAGAATGATTTGGCATCGTCCCTTCCTTTCTGGAGCAGCAAAGACCAATCAAAGGAGCTGTATATGCATCATCAGCGCCCCATCCTACAACCTTGGAGGAGGGCCACTTACAGCAAACCCCCATCCAGCTCTTCTGGGGGTCTCCGAACTCCACATAGTGAGTCCTTCTTCCCTGATGCCGATGCCTCAGATAACGTCTCGAATGCCTCCCCAGAGCAGGAATCCCCAGTAGTTCCCCATCCACCTCCTCCATCCTTGCCTGAGAAGCCGCCTCTACTCCTGCCTCAAACCCAGCCCCTACCTATCCCTCATCTCCATCCCCAGGCCCACCTTCAATCCCCACTCCCAATCCTGCCATATGGTCCTCTACTCTACATCAAGATCTGTGGAGTGTGTTTTCACAGACCTCAGAATGAATCCGGGAGTCTCATGTCAACTGAAATGCAGCATCTGGAATGGAACGTGTTGCAGAAGGTACAGAAACATGTGTGGGGTTTACCCACTGGAGTCCAAAGATCCCAGGAGGACTACTGTCCTTCAGCTCCTAACCCTTCTCTCAGCCACAAGGCCACCAAGGCCCAAGTTGTAATCTCTGTCCCTCCTGGTCAGTTTCCTCTGAATGAAGAGCTTCAGAGAAAACTAGAGAGTCACCTTTGAAAGAGGCTCATCCAACACCGGTGGGGCCTGCCCCCCAGGATCTATGAGTCCCTTGCACTTATGAGCGGTCCGAGTACTCATCCACAGCTACCTGAGTCTCAGCGCCATTGTGGATGCTCGGGGGTCTCTAATAAGAGTCAGATCAGATGGAGTATGTCAAAAAGCGTGTATGTGGAGGACCCAGAAATTCTTCTGCTAGAGGGCAGTGACCTGGCAAAGTACAAAGATGACCTGGAGAAGGATCAGGGGCACAACCCAGAGAATGGCCCAAAAGATGATCTGTTGAGTTTCCCAGTTGGTTCTTCAGAGAATGATATGGGGTATGATTCTGAGAAAGAAGTTAGGAGCCCATCAGTGAAAAACCCCATGGTGTCTGTGAAGACCATGGATCAGAGACAACTTGAAAATGCCCTGAAGATACATTGATGCAGAAAGTCTGAGGAAATCAGTGAGGGTCAGTTGCCTGGGACTGTACATAATTCATGGCATACTATGAAGCAGACATCACTTCTTTCTGAGAAATCTCAGACTGAAATAAAACAGAAGGTCGCCACCATCAGAGGTCGAGGACTACTCCCGGAATACCTTCCAGGAGCTTCCCTTTGTTGAACCTAGTGCAGAACAGAAGCTGGAAGACCATATTAAAAGGTTTAATAAGAGGGTGACTTGGGGCCTTCCCCCTAGGGTCCTTAAATCCATACAGATCTTTAAATTGAAAGAGTCTACATAGTCCTTTGATGGAAGTTTGAAATCTCTCCATGCAGACAAAGCAGGAACAGCAAATTCAGCCCCCATCCCGGATCGTCCTCTCCCAGCCACCTCAACTGTGGGCAAGGACGAACAGAGAATTCTGAGGCAATCACCCTCTAATATCAACCATCCGTTGGCAGAGGATGTTCTGAAAACTGAGGATGGCAGCCAGACTCTTACAGATGTCAGACATGACACCATAGGCAACAGACGGCCCCCAAGGCTGCCTACAAGGCAAGGTGCGTTCAGATGTGAGCCAAAGGGTAAGAGTGCAAAATCCGGGGGTAGAAGAGGAGGGCAACAAGGCATCAAGATGAAGAACTCAAAACCTGTTGTTGTGCCCACAGAGTCCAGGGAGATATTCAGGACCAAGGAATTTCATACACATCAATCACAACCTAGCATCTTGACAACCAACAAGCCAGTTAGCTCCCAAATTATACAGGGGAATGAGCATCAAGTCAAAACCACCATCCCACCAAACATACCAATTCCGCATGATCCTAAATCATTGAATCTCAAGGAACAACTCATGAGTTAAAGCTTATGCTGGAGGACAGGGAGCATAGCCAGGCCCAAGTCCCATACACTGGCCTGCCCCCTGCCTCATATCATTTGACTTACAAGGCCTCACTGACTCAGGGTGTCTCCCGCAGGGGCACGAGAGCTTCCCAGGTGATGCGTGTCCATCCAGAGGACACAGGAATTACTATGGAACAACAGCAGGAGCCCTGGGTCCTTAAGCATGTCTTAAGGAAGTGCCAGAATAAGAATCCCCCACGAACTGTAAAGACCATGAGGCCTCTGGGTTCCAAGGCATAAGAGTGTGGTGGAGGGGATGCAGGGATGGGTTGGGAACATCCCAACCGAGAACGAACAGGTTCCCTACTGCAGATGTGGCATTGTGAACCCCCTACTCAGAAGGTGGTATTGAAGGTGAAGCTGGAAGCCAGCCTTCCCAGACTCCATCACAGAAGGGTCAGCCACCTTCTGAAAACCTTCTCAGTAAAAAAAAATTAAGAAGGATTTTTTGCAATGGCTTACTCCTGGGATAAAGTGCAAAAGTCAAGAACACTCCCAGGAGAAGCCCCGTCGTCTCCTATCGTCTGTGGAAAGCAGAGGCCTACTTAAATGTAGAGCTGCCTTTACCAGGGTGCCCAAAGCTCAGAAAATCATGACAGCTGTTGGGAAGTTCCAAGAGGAGAGGATGGGGCATCGGCGTGCAATAGGCAGCATCTGCCCTCAGCAGCCCATTCCCTCCCCAACCAAGTTTGGGAAAACTCAGCAGAAAACACAAGTGCAGGCCCAGGCACAGCCTGTCCCAGGGTATCCTTTCAACTACAGGGTTCCCGCCCGTAAGGAGAAAAATACCAGGTCCTGCCAGCAAGAAGCTGTCTTTGCTGTCCAAGGCCTTACTGGAAGTAACAGACAGCTCAGAAACAAGGACAGACAGCCCCAGAAAGTTGTAGCATTTAAGGACCAGCTACCACATCAGAAGTATCCCCTCTCCATGCCCCTCAGGAAGCCTGCACCCCACCCAAAGGCCACCTGCGGGAATCAGGCTGCCCAGTGTCCTCTGGCTACTCTCACAACTCCTGAAGGCATTGTGTGCAGAGATGTGTCGCTACTATTTAGTTGGAAAACCCTTCTGCAGAATTTCCAGTGAGGGAGTTTTTGGGGGGCATTTCCTACCCCAAAATAATCCCTTGTGAGGAATAAATATTTCTCTAATAAAGTGATGTCTGTTCTGTGTACTGTCTTGGGAGCATGGGTTTTGGGTAACTCAGCTCAGCTGTTACTGATTGCTTCCTTTGGCTTCTAAAAGGTGACCAATCTCCTGGAGCTCTTGGAAAATATGTATCATGTGCCCCCAAAAGCCCCCAAAAGCCCATTCCCTCTCTGATGAAGTTTGAGGAGATGGGCTCTCTCCTGTCCCATGGCTTAGCCTTACTGAAAATGTATAGTAGCTCACACCTCTCCCCTCACTGAATGTTTTACACCCTTTACAGAAAGTCTATATCTGAGGAAGATCAAACAGGTATAGTTTTCAGAAAATAATGATCAAGCCACTGTTGTTTCTTCACTGTTTTTGTGTTACAGTAGCTTAATCATTACTTAGAAGTCAGTGATCAGAGGATCCCACAAGTGGATGAACTCTGAATGGGAGTGTTTTTCGGGGGGCAGGGTGTTGTTCAGATTGATCTTGGGCTGGTTGAGGTAGCGTCAAAGAATATCCTAGATGTTACTGAAGAATCTGTCCTCTGAGTCATGTTAAACTTGACACTGAGGTTTCCACTGGAAGAGCTTCCCTTTCCTGGGTGTTTCTTCAGGCTGCTGGACTGAGGATGTTTTTTGCATAACAAAAGCATCACTTAGCTTAGTGGTAGGAATGTTGACAAGGCAGTTACCAACTTCCAGGGTAAGACAACTTTGAAGAAATGAAAAGGTGAAAGAGGGACCTTGCTGGTAGAACAAAAGTTTGTTAATCGTCCCCTTCTCAGCACCCTGATCCGCTTCCCTCCTTCCTCAGTCTGATCCAGGCATCACTACTTTGAGGCAGGCTGGAATCTGCCTTACCAGTGACTTATACCCAAAACGCATGGCTCTGTTCCTTGAGTATGCAAGCAATACCTGCAGGCTGTCAGGCATGGCATCCCCTTTGGGGGAAGGTGATCTTGGTGCCTGCCTTCCATCCACACTCGATGACAATATATAAGATACTGCCTTTACTATGGCTAGGATGGCAGTATGCCACCTTCAATATTCACGGCCTTAGTGGAGCCATGGTAGCTCTTCCCCAGAAGACGTGCAACTTATGAACCAGGGGTGAATTCTAGACTGTGTACCAGGATACAGATGTTTGGGGGTCTACCATGAAACTCCATAGAATGTTTTTTTGTTTGTTTGTTTTGTTTTTGTTTTTGTTTTTGTGTTTTGGCCAAGATGGCACACATTCCCACACTTACTATGGGGCTCTGGAGGGAAGGCAACTCTACCTCAGACTGGGACTCAAAATGGAGTGAGTGTGCTAGAGAACACCTGAGGTAGTCTTCTGGACAGACTCAGGAATGCTCAGTGCTCAAACAAAAAACCAGATGTCAACGACCTCTCTCACTACCACACTTGTAGCTTCTTTGTTCAGGTTATCATTGACCCTCACTATTTGAAGGTTGAGGTCACAGAAAGAATGCAAATTTGACGCTTTGAAGGCCCTGAGGGGGACAATATATGTGATGGGGCCCCGGGCAAGGAACCTGAAGAGGTGAGGAGGGGGTACAGGTGGATCTAACATCTATGCGGACAGACCAGCCAATAACCCAGCCTGCCGGTTCCTACATAATCTCATTTTAGGTTCCATTATGGAACCATTTTAGGTTCCAATCCAGTGCACTTTGTGCCAACCTGTAGAGCTTATTACCAGCAATACTTCTGCTTTTGGGAATACTATAGTCTAACATTCTGTCCCTCTGCCTCATGCCCCTATCCTTCTAGCTTATATGTCCCTGTTAATTTTTCTACTCCACATCATTCACTTTCCACTTTTGCTTATCCAGTAAGGCCTTGTTCTTCCTTTCCTCACGCTCCAAGGTAGAACTGATGGCTTGTTGGGTAACCAACATGTAAAAGCACCAGTCCAGCATGGGAAATAGAGTCCATGGTACTGTAACAGCATTATCTGGTGACATGTGGTAGCTGCAGTTGTGGGGAGCAAAGCACAGCATAGAGTTGCATACCTGACACTAATGTGATATTGCATCAGCCTTTCTTCAGTTAAAAAACAAAACAGGCTCTAGTACAAGTGGACGACCCCATCTAATCCCCTTCAGTCCTTTCTTTATGGCAAAATCTTGTCTCTCTGCCTTTTTTAGAAATGCCTTTCTGTATGTAACTGATTATTGTTGGATTAAATCTCCCATGTCAAAACTGAATCTACTCACAACTGAGTCTGCTGATGCCACATGAAATTCGGCCCCAGCACTACCTGGGAATCGTTCATTCACTCCACAAATACTTATCCAAGACTTACTAACTTAAACAAAATAAATGGGGTTAGATCACTATTTCCATAGTACATTCTCTCCTCAGTGTTCTCAGATCTAATTTATTTTATTTTATTTTTAATTTCATTTGAGAGCAGGAGCACAATCAGAGGGAGTGGCATAGGTAAAGGGAGAAGCAGGCTTTCTGCCAAGCAAGGAGCAGGATTCAATCCCAGGACACCAGGGTCATCAACTGAACCAAAGGCAGATTCTTAACAGACTGAGACACCCAGGTGGCCCTCAGATCTATTTAAAATTTCCTTTATTTTCCTCAAACTTAGGACATCTTCACTTGCCCAGCAGATGTGCTGGACCACAGTTCACAGTGGAGCAAGAAAGCAGTGATCAATCATCTCACAAAACAAAACAAAAACCAAACTCAAATCCTTCCAAAAAATCTCCCCATTATTTTTTCCTCTTTCTTCCTGTTATATGGAGAGAGGTTTCCTTCCCAATGTCAAAGAAAATATACTTTCTGAAATGTCTTTATTGAGAGAGAGTTAACTTCTAGTCTTGATGGAATGATGCACCCTTGCCAGGTCTCCTTCTGACCCCTTCACCCTGTCCTTATGAGGCACCCAACATCTTCTTTTTAAATGATTTTTACTACAGAAATATTTAAACATGTCCAAGAGCACAAAGAACAATATAACTTCCCACATTGTGTCCCCCAACTTGCACTATTATCATTGGGCGGGTGTCATACACTGATTAAAGTGCAAAAGCCCCTTTAAACCTTGCCATCCATCTCTGAAACATATGCTATGTGTCCACGTTAAAGCTCTCACATTTCTTTGATATTTATCACCTGTGGAACAAACTTATTCACAACAGGTGTATGCAGCATTGGTGAT
>PISX010030951.1:0-18024 GCA_004024625.1 Mellivora capensis
TGTGGAAAGAACCAAGATGCCCTTCAATGGACGAATGGATAAAGAAGATGTGGTCCATATACACTATGGAGTATTATGCCTCCATCAGAAAGGATGAATACCCGACTTTTGTAGCAACATGGACAGGACTGGAAGAGATTATGCTGAGTGAAATAAGTCAAGCAGAGAGAGTCAATTATCATATGGTTTCACTTATTTGGGGAGCATAACAAATAACACAGAGGACATGGGGAGATGGAGAGGAGAAGGAAGTGGAGGGAAATTGGGGGGGAAGATGAACCATGAGAGACTATGGACTCTGAAAAATAAAACTTTTATCTTAATAAAACGAGTAATACTATGCAATTATAATTCAGATTGTATTTACTGTTGCTTTTTATGAAGATAATCATCTATTCAGAGTTTATATTTGAGGCATAATTGGATCACAAGGTCCACATGTCATTCATCTCATTTATCTATTTTATTTTTTAATTATTTTTTATTTTTTAAATGTATTCAAATAATGCATACCCCTTTTTAAAAATGTATTTATGAGAGAGACAGAGAACACAAGCAGGGGGGAGGGACAGAGGGAGGGGGAGAAGCAGGCTCCCCACTGAACAGGGAGCCCGATGTGGGGCTTGATCCCAGTACCCTCTGCTCATGACTTGAAATCAAGGCATCACTTAACTGACTGAGCCATCAGGTGCCCCTCTCATTTACCTATTTTAAAGATACATTTTCATAATTAATTATTTAGTACTGTTTTATTTGTATAGTCATATTTCCCCTTGGAAGGAAAAATATATGCATGAACATGGATGTAGATATCAACATGAACACAGACCTCATGAGCCTATATACTAATCATGGAGCAGAACTGGGTAAGGCATTTTTGAGAACAACAAAATACAAACCACAGTATTAATTACAATTACAAAAGCATTTTGGAGAAAATAAAATTTAGTTGGAAATTTTAGAGAATCTTTCATAATCTGTATATTAAAATATCTATCAAATTAAAAAAGCTAGAAGCCAGGTGGGATATCACTATGAGCAAAAATGTAACTTACAATGATGGCTAAAATGAATATGCTATTGAATGGCAAAAATATAGCCAAGATAGCTATTTGATAGAACTGAAAAACCGAAAATATTGTCCAAGTGATAAGAGACTTTAAAAGTTGAGAAACTAGTTTGATATCATTTCTGCTGGATTACCAATTCTTAGAATATAGCTCACCTCTAGCACCTGAAACTGCAACCTTATTTGGAAATAGTCTTTGCAAGTGTAATCAAGTTAAGATGAGGTCACACTGGATTAGGGTAGGCTCTATTCCAATAGCTGGTGTCCTCATAACAGAAGGGTTATATGAACACAGAGGCACATAGACATAGGGAGAATGCCATGTGACACTAGAAGCAGAGACTGGAGTGAGGCAGCTATAAGGGAACACGAAGGTTTGCCCAAAACCACCAGAAGCAGGGAAAGAAGCAAGGAACAGATTCTCCTTGTTAGCCTCCAGAAGGAATCAACTCTGCAACTACCTTGATTTCAGATTTCTAACCTCCATAACTGTGAGAGAACAAATTTCTGTTGTTTTAAATCACCCAATTTATAATTTGTTATGACAACTGTAGGAAACTAATATCTCTATCTCGCACGTTATATGGACATGAATTCCAAGTGGCTCAACTAGTGTCTTTTTTTACTTTAAAATAAACAGACTTCACTGAAAGTTGCAAAGAAATATACAGGGAAATCTTGCGCACCCCTTTATCCAGGGTCTCTTTCTTTTAACATCTTGCTAAATTGAGGACAGCAATAAAACTAGGAAATTGATGTTGGCACAATCTATAGATCTTATTCAGATCTCATTAATTATACATGGACTTGTGTGTGTGTATGTGTGCATGTGTGTGTATGTAATTTTATCACAAGGTTAGCTTCCTATAATCTTCCTATAACCATCTCCACAATCAAGATACTCATCTGTATCATCACAGATTTCCTTCAAGCTACACATTTATAGCCACATCCAGCCCTACTTCTTTCCCTAAATTTTGGTAACCACTAACCAGTTCTCTATTTCTATAATTATGTTATTTCATGAATGTTATATAAATGGAATCATGCAATATGTATACTTTTGATATTGACTTTTTCACCCCACATAATTTTCTTGAGGCTCATTAAAGTTGTTGCATATGTCAATAGTTTGTTTCTTTTTATTGCCAAATAGAATTCCATGTGTAGATAGACCAGAGCTGTTGAACCATTCACCCATTGAAGAACATGTGGAGAATTTCAAGTTTTAAACCATGAAAGATAAGCCTACTATGAACATTTATGGCAGGTTTTTGAGTGAAAATACATTTTAATTTCTCTGGGATAATTGCCCAAATGTGGAATTGCTGGGTAATATGTTTAGTCAATTTTTAATTTTAAAAGGAACTGCTAAACTATTTTTCTGAGGATCTCGGTCACTCTAAAATTCTCAAGTATGAGTGATCCAATTTTTCCACATTCTCACCAGCATTTAGTTTTATCGCTATTTTTCATTTCATTCTGATTAGTATATAGTAATACATTATTGTGGCTTTAATTTGCATTTTCCTAATGATAATGAATTTGAATATCATTTCATGTGCTAATTTACCACCTGTATATTTTCTTTGGTAAGATGACTATTCATATCCTTTTGCCCATTTTCTAATTGTATTGTTGTTTTTAATGTTGATTTTTGAGAATTCTTTACATGATATAGACAAAGGTGCGTATTGACTATAAAACTAATAAATGTATTCTCCAAATCTGCAGCCCGACTTTTCATCCTCTTTGAGCTTTTCACAGACCAAAATTTTTTAAATTTAGTAAGGTGAATTATCATTTTTTTTCTTTTATGGATTATGCTTTTGGCATCGTATCTAAAACTCACTACTTTGGTTTAAGCCTTAAAGATATTTCTCTACATTTTTTCCTTAAAGTTTTATAGGTTTATATTTTACTTTAAGTCCATAATCTATTTTTAGTTAATTTTTATATAAAGTGTGAGTTTTACATTGAGATTCTTTTTTTTTTTTTTTTTGGTCTGTATATGTCCAGTTTCTCCAGCACCATTTTTTTTACAAGAAACACTTCCTTCATTTTATTGCTTTCTTCCTTTGTCAAAGGTTAAGTAGGTATATTTGGATCTGTTTTTGAGTTTTCTATTTGATTCCGTTGATCTGTATCTCTTTCCTTCTGGAAATACCACACAGTCTTGATTACTGTAGCATGAACATGGTAGTCTCTTCAAATATTGTCTCTTATTTCTTTTATCACCATTTCATAGTTATTGCGTAGAATCCCTGGTGGGTGTTTTGTTAGATTTTACATAATTATTTTATTTTCTCCAGAACAATTGGGAATGATAGTGTATTTTTTTTTGTTTTCCCACTGTTTATTGTCGGTATATAGAAATGCAATTGACTTTCATGCATTGCTCTTGAATCCAATGACTCAGTTCTAGGAGTTTTATTTATTTTTTTCTTTTCTGTAGATTCCTTGGGATTTTCTACATACACAATCTTGTTATCTGCAAACAGTTTTATTCTTCTCTTTTCTTCCTTTGCCAATCTGTTTTCCTTATATTTCTTTTTTTTTTATTGCAGTGGCTAGAAATTCTGGAATTATGTGAATAAGAGTCCTAAAATCAGACATCCTTGTCCTGTTCCTGATTTCAGAGACAAATCAGTCTTTTATCAGTAAGCATAAAGTTAGCTGTGGATACTTTTTATGATAGTAAAGAGGTCCTCTCTTCTAAGTGCACTAAGAATTTTTAAATCATGAATGATAATTGAATTTTGTCAAATGCTTTTTCTATCTCAATTGATACCATGCCTTTTTCCTTTTAGTCTGTTTGTATGATGTATTACACTGACTGATTTTCAAATACTGAGTAACACTTTCATACCTAAAATAAGTGTCACTCATCATGGTGTATTTTTATATTCAAAAAATTTTATTTACATAAATATATTTAAAATTATTAAAAGTAAAAGTTTTAAAAATTAATACTTAGAGTAATATATAAAAGTTATATTTGAGTTGGCAAAATTTTGTTGAGAATTTTGCATCTATATTCATGAGTGGCATTGGGACCAAATCACCCCCATATTGAAAGACAACAAGATGACTCTGAACTTTCTACTGAGCTTCACTAGGATGGTGGAGGAAGGGTTAGTTTCCATTAGATTGTTGAAATGAAAGAGGAAAAGATCACTAGGGAAGAAATAAGAAACCACTGAAAGTAATATTGGATAATGTCTAATTTTTATCTTGAGGAGAAAAAGGGGGGATTTTGTTTTTAATAATATTATAAATTACTTTAGTCTCTTGGAATTCTGAAACTTTGAGTCATTGTTTTGAATATCTTAATTAATTTAAGACATGGAAAGGAGAAATTAGTATCATTTAATATTTAACCCCACCGCCCAAAAAACCTCCACCCAAATTAGCTCAATTTTCAAAAAGTTTATTAGGTATCTTTTCAAATTTCTTTAAACCTCTTATATAGTGATTAGGTATTACTCAGATTATATTTAAGGAACTATGGGATATTTTCCCACAATACTCCTTTTTATTAGCAGTAAAGCAATATTTCAGCTGCCAAAAATATAGGGACACCTGGGTGGCTCAGTTGGTTAAGCAGCTGCCTTCGGCTCAGGTCATGATCCCAGCATCCTGGGATCGAGTCCCACATCAGGCTCCTTGCTCGGCAGGGAGCCTGCTTCTCCCTCTCCCTCTGCCTCTGCCTACCACTCTGTCTGCCTGTGCTCGCTTTCTCTCTCTCCCTTCTCTCTGACAAATAAAAAAAAATTAAAAAAATATATAAATTTCTGTTCTAATTACAATTTTCAGTTTAGCTCCTTCAGCTGTTTCTAAGAAAAATATCTTTAAAACACCCCCAATGAATATTAAAACAATTTAATGATTCCATAATTTAGAAGTTAAACTACAACCTGAAACATACATTTCAAAAAGAAATATAGCAATTGAGTAGTCAGATTCAAATAACTTTCTTTCAGAAGTCATTAAAATTAATTGTCATGGCTTAACACTTGAATTGTACTTACCTGAACTATTATTTTAATGAAAAATTGAAAAAAAAGATAATTACAAACAATAACTTACTCTGTTTATTTTTACTGCCCATGCCAAGTAGTAAATCTGATCTTTAATTATATATGCTAACAATATTTTCACAAAATCTAATGCTGATATGTAAACATGAGTTAGACAATATTTGTAAAACTTTATATGTTAATTTACAATTTTCTGCTCTACAAATGTTTGCATAAATAATAGATTGGGGTGTTGCTGTTTCCATGATCTTTGTTTAATTAGAAACACTCTTGGCAATTCAACATAATCGGAGGAAAAAAAATGACAGATAATTTCTTCTTTGTATTAAATGTAATTATCAGAGCTGTCTGGAAAGTAAATTTTCAAAAATCTTACTTATGCCAGTGTAGATTTTCTGTACCATCTAATGAGAAACTACTGTGTTTAATTTTGTTATAAAATATTCACAATTCATTTTAATAGTTCCAGGAAAAGAAGACTAATGGTACCATTGAAGGGAGGTGTTAACAACACACAGACATCCCTTCTCTGCAGATCTTTCTCTTTCACACACACACACACACACACATACACACACACACACACACACACAATTCTCTTTCTTCTAAACATCTACGGAAGAGAAAGAAGAACAGAGATTGCCCATTTAGAACATTCATTATGAAACTACAAAGAAAACAGGGGTAAAATATGGTCCTGAAATTTAGAATTAATTCTTTCTTCCAAACCCATTTCTACATACCCACACACATACACACAGGTACAGACAATCCATTAAGAGAATGGAAATAAGGCCTTCTATCCTAACACAAAATATTCCTTAGAATGTAAATACATTCTCAGGATACAAATAGAGCAGTTAATGTGAATATACCCATCTCATATTAAAGTCCTTTTTATTATAACACTATAACACCTGACACTAGAGAAGGAGCTATCGGTTGCCAGGTTCTGTCCAGTAACATACAGCTTCCAGTCAAAATTTGTATTCCCTCATTCTTAAAAAATTAGATTTAAAAAAGTATGAGGGTCCAGAAAGAAAGGCCAGAATAAACAAAAAGAAAATCTGTCTTCAAAGGCAAATAATGCTATCCTAAGGTGTATGTGTGTGTGTGTATGTGAAAGAGAGAGAGATTGAGAATCTTCAGAGAGTTTCAGTATGTTCAAATTGCAGAAGTTCTAACTTGCTAACAAGAGAACAGAGAATTGGTAAAGAGGAAAAGAGTGTAAGAAAGTGTTTTTGAAAAACAAACAAACAAACAAAAAACACCACCATTGACACAAAAAGTGTCCACAGCAGGAAGAAAATTTTATAAAAGGGCAAGAAGTTCACTAAGCACTAAGTACCAAGAAAAATGAAATTTTAAAAAAGTCACACAAAGGCAAATTGATTTAGAATGTTACACATTAAAGATGAAAAGAATGTTTAACTCTTTGAGACAGAAAACAATAAAATAACAGATAAATGGACTCCCCCCCCCAAGAAATAAGCATCAAAATAGAATCATACTTTTCACCAATGAGTGGGGATGTTAAGAAGCATTGGGGCAAGGTCTCAAAGTGGGGAGAGAAAAATAGAATAAAATCTGGATTTTTTGTTTTTAATTTATTTATTTGTCAGAGAGAGGGAGAGAGAACGAGCGAGCACAGGAAGACAGAGTGGCAGGCAGAGGCAGAGGGAGAAGCAGGCTCCCTGCTGAGTAAGGAGCCTGATGTGGGATCCCAGGACGCTGGGATCATGACCTGAGCTGAAGGCAGCCGCTTAACCAACTGAGCCACCCAGGCGTCCCAAAAAATCTGGATTTTCTTAAAGATTTTATTTATTTATTTATTTATTTATTTATTTACTTGAGAGAGACAGAGAGTGATAAAAGCATGAGAAGTAAGAGGGTCAGAGGGAGAAGCAGGCTCCCCACTGACCTGGAAGCCCGATGCAGGACTTAATCCCAAGACTCTGGGATCATGACATGAGCTGAAGGCAGTCAATTAACCTACTAAACCACCTAGGCACTCCTAAAGTCTAGATTTCTATATCACATGAAGTTACTAAACTCTTTTCATTAACCAAAAAAATCACTGAACCTCTCCTTGCATGGAAATGTCTTCTCAAGGAAATTATCTACATATTGACTTCATAAAATGAGAATAAAAACCAGAAACTGTGAATATATTTTCTTTCTTTTTTTTTAAAGATTTTATTTATTTATTTGAAAGAGAGAGGATGAGAGAGGGAGATCACGAGAGGCGGGAGGGTGAGAGGGAGAAGCAGACTCTCCGCTGAGCAGGGAGCCCAGCACAGGACTCAGTCATTGGACTCCAAGATCATGACATGAACCGAAGGCAGTCACTTAACCAACTGAGCCACCCAGGTGCCCTATAGCACTTTCTAATGGTCTTAATTCTCAGCTTCCCTTTAGCAGTTTTGTTCTCCAGCAGCAGCAGTAGGGAACTATGGCAGTGGCCATTAACTTAAAAAAAAAAAATGCTGTGGGGACAAGTTGAAATTCTGTCTATTAAAACTATATGGCAGGGGCATCTGAGTGGCTCAGTTGGTTAAGCAACTGTCTTTGGCTCAGGTCATGATCCCAGAGTCCTGTGATAGAGTCCCACATCAGGCTCCCAGCTCTCAGGGGAGTCTGTTTCTCCTTCTGACCTTCTCCCCTCTCATGTTCTCTCTCACACCCTGTCTCTCAAATAAATAAGTAAAATCTTAAAAAAAAAAACTATATAGTAAATTGACTTTTAAGAAATTATTCTCTTATCATCCAAAATATATTAGAAAATATAATTTTTCAATAAGCAAAACCAAATTCAATACAAAAAAAAATTGGTTGTTGATTATAATGTTACAAAATATATTCATTGCCTAAAAAGATGGGACCATAACATCAGCATGATTTTAAGAGTTAGAAGAATGTAGAAATTAAAAATACATTTGCTGTTTACACTAGGGATATTCAGTTTGGAATGGCACTGCTGCTATGACATTAAAAAACCTGGAGAGAAAAAAATCCAGGGTCTGAATTAAACAACATTACACAGTTAATAAACCAAAATTCATCAATTTTTAACTTTGTCAATCAAGCTACAGAGAAAACACAAAACATTTAATTATGTTTGACACAATAGAATATACGTATTATCATCTTTAACGTGCAAGTCAAAGTAAAGAATCGTAGAGATAATAACATGCTCATCTACAAAAGGGAAAGTCAAAAGATAATGTTTATGTTGGTTAAACAAATTAGAAATTTTAGTAGTTAAAAGCGATTAACAAGGATAATCAGCAGAAAATTTTTGAAGTGTTAAAATTACCAAGAATTAGAAGAAGGAAAGGGGTGAGAGAGTTGGAAGTGGAGAAATAAATAAATAGCCAATATATCACAGCCCAAGAACAATAAAATAATCTTCATTTGATGAATTAAAAAATGGCAGCATAAGCATATATGTTAGATACGTAAAGGCAATCACCAGAACAGGTCTAAACAGATATAATTAAAGCCTAAGTTATTATAGTTGGCCATGCAGAAGGTTAGGGCAAGAAATTGATGAGTTTTTTACCTCTATCAATATAATTTGCTTTTATTAAAAAAAAAAACTATGTGGATCACTTTGATATATTTTTTAGAAGTTAAGAATGGTTTAAATATTAATGGCACTTTATTGTAAGGTGACTTTTGGTAAAAATGTTGAACTAACAGTTCTAATAATTTCAAAATTGATAAATTTCATCCTTTATATTGCTTTCAAAAAAAGAGAATTATTGAGATTTTGAGAAAATACTTTTGTTAATGTTTTAATATTTCAGATACTACTATATTAAAATGTAATTTATCTTTTTTAAGAATTTCATTTTTTTAAGATTTTATTTATTTATTTCTCAGAGAGAGAGAGATAGCACGAACAGGCAGAGTGGCAGAGGAGGCAGAGAGAGAAGCAGGCTCCCCACTGAGCAAGTAGCCCGATACGGAGTCAATCCCAGGACCCTGGGATCATGACCTGAGCCAAAGGCAACTGCTTAATGGATGGAGCTACCTAGGCATCCTGTAATTTATCATTTTCTGGAATTAAAAAATATGTAACTATATAATGAATTCTACCTACAAATATTCTTCCTGGGTTCTTCCCCTTAACTTTTCTTTTTTCAATTCTGTAAGCTTAATAGTTATGAATTAAGGTTTTGAATCTTAAAAACTTAGAAAATAGTAAAACCATTAATAATGGGAGTTAACAGTATAAATTAATTGAGTATGATGAATCAGACACTATGCTAACTGCTTTGTATGCATCATCTCATTTATTAATCACAGTAGCTTTCTCACTTGGGAATTCTTATGACCTCTGTTACAATACAAGGAAGTAGAGGTTAAAGAGGTTAACTAGAGGTTCAAGATTTATTTTTCACTTAGTTAATAAATCTTTATTATACAGGAACTATTCTAGATGTTTGGTACATATCAATGGGAAAAAATAAACAGACAAACCTTTACCATCATGGGACTTTTGTGTGGATATAGTAATTTAAAATAAGTCAAATAAATAAACTATGTAGTTTTTTATAAGATGATAAATACTATGAAAAAAATATATGGCATAAAGCTGATTGGTAGGGCAACTGCAATTTTAAATATGGTGGTCATGATAGGCCTCATTGGGAAGATGTCATTTAAGCAACTCTCAAAGGATGTGAAGAAGATAGCTAAGTGGGTATCTGTGTTAAGGTCACTGAAGACAGAGGAAGTAACCACAGGAAAAGCTTTAAGACAAGAAAACTATAAAGAACAATGTAGGGCCCACTGCCCATTACAAAGATTTTAACTTACTAAAAGTGTAACAGCAAATATGAAGAACAAAACAGTGACTTTACCTGAGTGTATGAGCTCACTCAACAAGGAAGCCATATTTCATCTGGGCCTGGAAGTGTTAATAAGAGCTCATTCACCTCAATCTCTGGAGAAAGGAATGTGGGTAGAGGGGAGAGGGAATAATATATTAAAGTTATTAAGACATGATGGTATGGTATGTGAGGAACAGGGTTTCTGTACAAGAAAAATCAGAAGACCAAGATGGAACAGATATTGAACACTTGATGCCAAAGATTTATAAGTTTGTTTTGTAGGCTTCTGGGCACTAGACACAGTTTTTTATCAAGGTTCATCAATTCAGATATCTTTTAAACTTCGTCTACCCATTAAAATTAACAACTTTTTATTCTGTTCTATCATTGAACTTGGTCCTTAAACTAAGGATTAAGTGTTTTTCAGGAAGATCCTTCTGATGGTTCTATGAAAGATACACTAAACAATTAATTTTTTTTAAAAAATGGAAGAAAAACTGTCATGTAAGAGTTATGGTGCCACTGGGGCCATCCACAGCTGCTAAAGAGTGGCAGGGAAAGCTCCAGGAGTACTTAGCAACCAAGGGAAAACTGAAGTGCCAAAACACCAAGCCTATTAAAAAGCTGAGTAATTGTTTGAATATTCTACCTTCTAAATCTATTATTATACTCAAAAAGGATATTACAAATCATGCTGCTTTGCCTATCAAAGTTCTAAGACCCATCAGCATTAAACTCTGGCCCAGACTGGCCAATATCACAGGATCCAGAAGCCAAAGTTGGAGCCACCCGAACTTCTAGGCCAAAGGCTGACTTCAGGATGTATGTCTTCTAAACTGTAAGCCTTCCAGCAATAGTCAAGAACAGCATGAAGCTGGGTCATTCATTACTGGAGAACTGTTTAGAAAAGCTGTGGCATCACCTAATATATAAGAATTGAAAACTGCAAAACAGCAGGTAGCAGATCAAGGAAAGGTTAAATGTGCTGACACTGTGGACGATAACCTTGCTGAAATGAATCCTTAGATAGCTTTCTAAAAGAGATAAACACAAAGAAACTTGCCCCAAATTTTCTCAGACTCTGAAAGGAGGACAAATTCCTGAATTATGGATAATAGCTAAACCAAAGACTAACTCTTATAATCAAACCAAGAGTAATTTGGCTCCTAAACAAGCCTTGGGCAAAAGTTCAGGGAATAGTGCTGTTCTGAAAGAAGTAATAGACAATTGGTTAGATAAACACAAATTAAGATTCCATCAGTAAAGTTCCAACAGCAACTCTCAAGAGGACCAAATCTTGTAAGACCAGGAGAAAAACTCCCAAAGATCCCTCTTATTACGTTCAGACCCTTGGTAGGACTCAAACATCAAAGGAACAAGTAGTCAAGAACATAAAAGATATAAAGGTTAATAAGGATAAATAAGAAAGACAAAATGAAATTAAGGTACAGTCACACACTGTTACTGAACAAAGACGTAAGACAAACCAAATCCTGGACATGCCCCAGTGTGCTTCAGGGAGGCTATAGTAATAGACATCCAAACATTAAGCAAGATCAGAAATCCACTAAAACTGTTTTAGATCTCAGACATCACTTGCACTGCAAAATATCAAAAGCCTTAAGCCAAAATCCTAATTTGACAGTTGGCAATTTTAATTCAGTCATTCCAAACACCCCTAACATAACAGAAAACAACACTAATGGGAATAAATGCACCAACAGCTATCATTGCAAAGCACAGACTTTGGACTCCAAATTGAAAAAAATACTCTTCCCTGGAACCAGTTTTTCAATAAAACAGCTCCCAAAACTCAATATGGTGACCAACCTATAAATGCAAGAAGAGTCCCAAATGGGACCCAAACTAATCCAAATTTTAAGAAGATGACAACAGAGGATTGAGGGGAAAAAAACAAACTAGAAGAATGGCAGAAATCTAAGACAAAAAATCTAAAAACAGTCTTCTATGGAACTTAAAAAGAAAAATAATAGAGGGAATTAATATTTCATTCTGGAAGAGTATGGAAAAAGATGATGAAAAGAAAGTACAACTTGAACTGTACTATAAAATTAACAACACTCTAACAGAATGTCTGCAGATAATTGAAGGGGGTGTACTTTCTAATGAAATATTTACCATATTGTCTGGTGTTCCTGAGGCTGAAAAAATCTGCTAAATTCTGAATCTGCAAAGAAAAGATGTTGGCAAGTAAAGGCACTTTTGATGTTATTGGGCTGTAAGAAGATGCTATTAGAAATGGGACAACACCGATACAAGAGTCAGAAGAAGTTGTTAATATTTGCCAGACCCAAACAGAATCACAGAGGGAGTGACCTATGCCTTTGTAGTTGCCGAAATGCATATAACATCCATAGAAGAGCACGCCAGTAAGATGGAATTTGAAAAGTCTTGTCTTTAAAAGAGAGGGAACAGGTTACAGCAACACCCCCCAAATAACCAAGGCAGAAGAGGATAATCATTCTGGTATCAAATTATGAATCATCCCAATTCCTAGAATAAGTGGAATGCCAGAAGTGCAAGACTTGATTGAAGCTCATCACTCCTGTATGGCATTCGCAAGGACTGAGTGAGCTGTGCTCTGCCACCTGGAAATGCTGCAGGGA
Source organism: Mellivora capensis (assembly GCA_004024625.1). Classification (NCBI taxonomy): domain Eukaryota; kingdom Metazoa; phylum Chordata; class Mammalia; order Carnivora; family Mustelidae; genus Mellivora; species Mellivora capensis. The sequence continues at coordinate 12,575 of PISX010030951.1, forward strand.
CATGATCTAGTAGTGGCTTCCCTTAATGAGCTATTAGAAGTGGAAGAAGCAGAGTGTTTTATATTCCATAAAAATTAAGATTTGCCTATAACATTAGTGTTTAAAATTTTTGGCTTATAATTTCTTAATACCTTAAAAAAAGAAGAAGAAGTTTTTCAGAGCCTCTATGAAACAAGAAACGCCCTTCCTTCCCTAGGTGACCTAGAAAAAACTATATAATGGACAGGCAGATTATGGGCTCTCAGGATTTAGTAATTCACTGGGTGTACTCTCAAATTTAATATACTTACAGGACTGTGTTTGGTTTATTTGTTTAGGACTATAGTTTGCCACACTGTTTTATAGCATACATAAATTTTAAACTATTGACTATTACTTTACCCCACAAGTATGGTAAATATTTTCACTTTATTGATCTACTTTACTCTCAGTATAGTTCTTTTTTGTAACAGAAGTTTGGTGCCAGAGCATGATGGACTTTCTATTTTGCACCTGCCTTAGCAGAGAGGGTGAGTCTTCCCAGCTGAGCTTAGAAGCTAGTCTTCCTGACTGGAAGCCATGTGATAGCCAGTCTGGCCAAATCCACTCATTTTGCAGTTTATCCTAGCTGTGTCTTTGTTCAGAGATTGCAAATGACTTTTATGTGTGGCTTGGACTTCTGTCACAGTGTCCCTGTAGATGAGGGGCAATTCATGTCCTGCCTGTGCCAAGTCTCCTCTAATGAAACACAGTTCTGAATTGGGATAGTCACCTAGCTTTTTATTCCAAACCTAATTTTGCACTTGTTTTTTTTCATTTGTTTGTTTGTTTGTTTGCTTTGTTTAGAAATGCTTCAAATAAAAACAAAAGGGAGCAGTGGAGAAGGGGAGGGAAAGGGACACTTGTTTCTTCACTTTAATTCTTTGCTTTGATATGGGATACTTGCCCTGAGAAGATGGTACAAGCCCCAAAGACTACTACAGGTTACCTTTCTTTCCTCCTGGGCAACTGCTCTTGGAAAGGTAAAATCAGAATCATTACATAAATATAATGTATACATAAATCTAGCTAACATGTTTTAAATTTTAAAATTTTAGCTTTCGTAATATTTATTATCTAAAACAAAAAAAAATCAAATTTTGTTCATTCCTTGAAAAAAAAAGTAGCATGCACTATTCTAGGGTTTTAAGCATAGTGCTATGGTAGCCCAGAGCGGGAAGCAATTATTACCTATGTTAGGGAAAGAGTGAAACATAAGATTTGGTCCTTCAGTGACAAATAGGAGTTGCTTTGGTACCGAAAAGGAAAATGTCCATATTGCAGACAACATGAGGCTTAAAAACAAGAATAAGATGTGAACTCTGATAAAATAAAAAAATACATATAGCAGAAAAACACACACATTAGTGGGTAATTCACTAAACTACAGAAATTTACCAAAAATGTTATGTGTATTTAAGTCATTACAGATATGGCTTCCATCAGTGAGCACATTTTCTAGTATTAATATAAACTTTTTTGATTCTTATTTGAAAAATTAAGATTTTGAATTTGGTAACCTTTAATGTGTCTTTCAGTTCCATGAGTCTATGAAATACCAAAAATACAATTGTATGCAGATCTTCCTTGACTCACATTAGAGCTGTATCCTAATAAGCCATAAACATAGTAAGTAAAATCATCCTAAGTCAAAAGTGCATTTAATACACCTAACCTACTGAACATCATAACTGAACTAGTCTACTTTGTCCTCAGGACACTTAAATTCACCTACAGTTGGACAAAATAATCTAACACAAAGCTTATTTTATTAATTATGTTGAATAACTCATATAATTTATTAAATAGTTTTCTGAAAGTGAGAAACAGAATGGGTACAGGATGGTTGTAAGTGTTACTACACTGGCTGCTTACCTTTATGATCATGTGGCTGGCTAGGAGATGTGACTCATTTCCACTACCCAGTGTCGTGAGAAAGTATCATACTACATATCACTAGCCCAGAAAAAAGATCAAAATTCAAAAATTTAAGTATAGTTTCTATTGAATGTGTATCATTTTTGCACCATTACAAAGTAAAAAAAAATTTAAGTTGAACTATCATCTTTTTATTTTGTGAACCTCCAAATCATTTTTACCATTTGCACTAGTTATTTTTCTAAAGCAGCCTGACGTAGCAGATGTAATTTTGTACTTTAAAGTCAACATAAAGAATTTTCTACTTATTCAAATAATCAAATAAATATTATAAATAGTATATACTACATTTTCTTTTAAGTCTCCAAAATTATCAAACTTCCATGATCTTTAAATTGCTCATTAAATAAACTATTTCTTTTGTGAGTCTCATACAAAATTATTTGTTCTCAGTATGACAACTTCCTTTCTATCACTAGTATATGCATGAGCTAGTTTTCCCACAAATGAAGAGATATAAAAACTTGTTCAAGTAAGATGTTACTAAGTAAGGGGTAATGTAAAATCTAAAAGTACTGTGTCTCTTTATTCCTCCACTCATATGTATTTATTTGATTGAAAAACATTAAATAGAGCTTCAGCAGGGGACAATGAAATAAAGTAGTGATTCTTTTACAATTACTCAAAAACTAATATAATAATCATATATGAGTAAATCTTACACAATTCTTTAGTATATTTCTTTTTAAAGGACATTCTCAGTGCATGTCCCCATTTTGATTTAAGATTGAGTAATTATGTTAAATTTTTTTTTCTGTATGTGAATCTTTCAATGACATTCACCAAAGTACAATCTATCTCAGTAGGCTAGAAAATAATATTAATTATCACAGTATACTTGGAAAATAATGCTTCTATTAATATGTGTATTACTGTATATAACACTAATAATTTTTTATTTTTCTAAAGAAGAAATTATAGAATGTGGTATCTAATGAGGAAATAAGCATGATTTCAATTCTGAATGATTTGAGAGATCTGAAAAACTAATCTCTTACTTCTATAAGTGGAATTAAATACTGAATTTTCTTAATCTTTAATATAGTTTAAGTTAATGATTAATTTTCAAGCAATCAAAAATCCTTACTATAACCTCTGAGAATGTGAAATTTGTCAAATTGTGATAAGCTCCCATTCTGAATGAGAAACTGACTGTTAAATATTTCAGTCTTTATGTGAAGAGAAATGCATTGGTGGAATCTGTCTGATGTAAATGTTTTGGAACTCTAGAATCTATTAGAACCTTGAAAATTCCAGGGGAAAGCTCAGAGGGTAAACTACAGTTAATTTTAATCCATTTTAGCTAAGAGCACAGTAGCAGCTACACATCCTCCCCGTCCACTAACCATATGGCAGACAGCAGTGCATGCATTTCAAGAGCAGCTTGCACACAATTTGTGGGAACCAGTGTGGACCAAAAAGACCCTCCCCTCCAAATATAGGAGATCTGTGCTGATTGCAGACTGTGCTTTCTGATTACAGAGATACACACAAAGAGTCAGCAGCTATTGTTGTGCTTCCTCTCATTGCTACAAACCCTCTCCCTCTGGCAGACATAATTTCTAAGATTTAAAAGTCCCACTTTGGGAAACAAACATTAAAAATGGGCCACTCTGGGATGCCTGGGTGGCTCAGTTGGTTAAGCAGCTGCCTTCAGCTCAGGTCATGATCCCAGCGTCCTGGGATCGAGTCTCACATGGGGCTCCTTGCTCAGCGGGGAGCCTGCTTCTCCCTCTGCCTCTGCCTGCCACTCTGCCTGTGCTTGCTCTCTCTCTCTCCTTCTCTCTCTGACAAATAAATAAATTTTTTAAAAAATGGGCCACTCAACAGGCTCCTTGGTGATTCAGTCAGTTAAAAGTCTACCTTTGGCTCAGGTCATAATCCCAGTGTCCTGGGATCCAGCCTCATGTTGGGATCCCTGCTCAGCGGGGAGTCCGTTTCTCCCTCCCCCTGCTCTTGCACTCTTACTCTCTCTCTTTCTCCCTTTCAAATAAATAAATAAAATCTTTAAAAAAAAAAAAACAAGTAGGACACTCAAAAGCAATCTAATGTATGACAAAAATTCAAAAGTGACCATGAATGCCTAGGAAAAGATGTAGGATGATAAAGGACCTGAGAAGAACTGAAGTTTATACCTTAGGCTAATAATATTCAGCATAGCACATACAACAATCAACAAAACAAATGGAAAACATATACGTTGTGGGGGTCCCAGAGAAGAGAGGGTGAGCAAGTAGAAAAAATGCTTGAAGAATTAGTGGCCAAACTTTCTAAACTTGATGAAAGACATGTATATAAACAGCCCAGAAGCTGAACGAACTCCAAGTATAATGAGCCAAAGAGACCCATACAAAATATATTTGAAAGCCAAAGACAGAGAATCTTGAAAGGAACAAAAGAGAAACAACCTGTCTGTACAAAAGAGAAACAACCTGTCTGTAAGAACAGATTTCAGAAACTCTGGAGGAGAGAAGGCAGTGGGTTGATATGTTCAAAGTGTTAAAAGAAAAAAAAAAAATTGTCAACTAAGAATATCGTCCAGCAAAACTGTCCTTCAAAAGCTGAGGGGATTTGGTGTCACTGGACTGCCATACAAGAAATACTAAAGGGATTGTAGGTCAAAATGAAAGGACACTAGACAGGGTGAAAAAATAAAAATGTCAATAAAGGTAAATATTTGAGCAAGCTAAAGATATAGCATTGTTGTAATACTGGTGTGTAATTTTACTTTTTATGTTTCACATGATTTAAGAGACTAACACTTTGAAAGAACAATGGCTAGTCCAAAAGCTAGTATTGTTGTAACTTTCTCCCACATTTTGCTTTCTACATAATTTAAGTTATAAATGTATTAAAAATTATTTGTACGTTTTTGGACACACCATAAAACATATATAAAGATCTAATTTGTGACATCAGCAATTGAAAAAAAATGGAGATAAAGCTGTAAAGAGCAGAGTCTTTGCATATTATTGAAGTTAAACTTGTAGCACTTCAAGTTAAATTGCTATAACTGTAGGATGTTAAACATAATCCACATGGAAAACATAGGAATATAGATATAGAATATACATAAAAGGAAATTAGAAAGGTATTTAAGTCTTTCACTACAAAAAAATTAGCTAAACACAAAAGAAGGCAGTCATGTGAGAAACATGGGACACAAATCCTACAAGGGAATATAGGAAACAGATAGCAAAATGACATAAGCAAGTCCCCCTTATGAGTAATCCCTTCAAATAGAAGTGTATTAAACTCTCAAATCAAAAAATAGAAACTGAGAGAGGGAGTCAAGATGGCAGAGCAGTAGCAGGCTGAGACTACATCAGGTAGCAGGAGATCAGCTAGATAGCTTATCAAACCATTGCGAACACCTACAAATCCAACGGGAGATCAAAAAGAGGAAAAACAGCAATTCCGGAAACAGAAAATCGGCCACTTTCTGGAAGGTAGGACCGGCAGAGAAGTGAATCGAAAGCGATGGGAGGATAGAC